>OZ038498.1:88082446-88289946 GCA_964036315.1 Acanthosepion esculentum
ATGTTGACAGCATATTTTTATTTATATATATATATATATATATATATATATATATTATGAAATGGACAAAGTCTGACAGTTATTTTAAGACATTTTTATGTTTATCTATAAAAAGAATGTATAAACATAAAAATGTCTTAAAATAATTGTCGGACTTTGTCCATTTCATAATGTGTGACGTCATTTGTTTACATTTGGATACGCATTGAGCAGATATGAATGTACGTGAGAGATTCATGGTAGATTGTAGTTTAAAAGCAGTAAAATCGACCTTGCTAACCGAACAATCCTCTGTGGCTCAATCGGTTAAGGCATGTCAGGCTATATGACAGTTCCGTATAGGATACAGGTTCGATTCCTGTCGAAGGACGAATATTTTCTATGAAAATTTCTCAGACATTCAAGCCAGTAAATGTTACTAATACTGTTTATTATAAACAGAGCATTTACTTAAATATTTGTATCTATAAAAAGAATGTATAAACATAAAAATGTCTTAATATATATATATATATATATATATATATATATATATATATATATCTCAACATCCACACTTAGTGTGCAATATCTTATATATAAGATGTTGCACATTTATAGAATGTAATATAACAGACCTTTTAAGTATATCTTGGAAGTTTCATGTCACTGAAGTACACAAATGTAAATCATATTATGATGCTATATATATATATATTGCATCATATATATTATATTATGTAATTTATATACACGTGTTTTTATACAAAAATTTTTGAGTTTACTTGTATATAAGTACACAAATATGTCATACTATGATGTAATATATACATTGCATCATAGTATGATTTATATTTGTGTACTTCAGTGACATGAAACTGGTTCCAGGAACACTCAATTGACTTCCAAATATTCTGTTGACTCTCATCACTTTACTAAATTCCTTGCAACCACACCTAAAAAACCCAACTTGACAGCCCTGAAATATGGCTGGATCCTACCACTTCATAGACACCATGTCATGTTGTGTAGCTATTATTATTTAAATAAAAGAAGTTACACATTATCGGGATTATTTTTTTTTTTAATTTTGGAGACAGTTCAGTATACATTTGAAAAGAAAATGATAAAAGCTTAAGTTAACTCATAGAATTGTTGTGCTGAGATATGAAACATAGACTTCATTTAAAGTATATGAAACATACAACAACATAAATATATGAAAATTTTAAACAAAACACAAAAGTCTTTGTATAAAAACACTTGTATATATATTTTTATATTCCAAATTCTTAATGTAAAGTGAGCATGTATCTACTTGCAAAAGTCTGGGTATCAAAAACAATATAAATTTTGTACTTATCTGTTTGGTTGTCATGAGCTTGAAATGTGTGTTCTGTTTCTTATAACTTCAAGGAGCAAAAAGAGGAAGATTAACTTTCCCATCTAACAATGTCTCATGCAGGTCACATGACTGTTTTTTATTCTTGTGAATATCTATAAATAATATTTATTAGTATTTTTTTGTTTTGGGTCAAGGAGAGATAATTTTTGTCTCTCGATACAAACCTCCCTACCTAGTAACAGAGTCTACTAGTAGTTTCCAAGAAACTTTCCTACCTGCTTTATATTACTAGGCTTACTATTTATAGCAAATAGTAGGCAATAGCAGATTTAGTATGTCTCTGAATTTTGCTTTTCTGGCAATTTTGTTTTTTCATTATACATTTTTGGCAATTTTGCTTTTTCATTACACATTTCTTTCATTGTTTTGTCCATATGAGGCCAACAAATCTTGTTTTGATAAGTTTACACAAGGCTTTAATTTCTGGGTGTGATATTGTGTGAATACTATTGAAAATAGATTTTCATAATTCACCAGGTATATATGGTCACAGAACATATTATCACAGTATATGGAAATATTATTATCAGTACTAAAATTGTATTTTTTTAATTCTGGAAATTTTTGTAATTCAGGGTCCTTAGTTGTGCAGAAGCTATAGCTGACAAGTCACACAGATCTACCATAACTGCTAGGGTAGGTCTAGACAAGCAGTCAGCTATAATGTTTTGATCTCTCTTTACGTGGCCTAAATCTGCAATATATTCTGTGGGAATTTCTAATTGCCGTTGCTATCTAACAGAGTTTAGGTTACAGAATGCAGTGCACAAATGCTTATGGTCAGTTAATAATAACATTTGTTTTCCTTTAATGATATGTTTAAAATATAACATAGCAGAATATGCTGCAAAAAGTTTCTTATTGAAAATTGTTTGAATTTGAGTTAACTTTTTAGAGAAGAAACCTATTGGAATTGGTGCTTCTTCTACTATTTGATGTACATTCTTTTTCTTTTACATATTCTTCAACTTAACCAATTACTTAGAAACATTCCTTTTTTATTTCAGATTATCTTGGATTTTTCTCATCTGTCTGATACAACCCCTGTTCTGTTAGCAACCATTATAACCTCATTGAGACAGACTCGTTACAAATATATCAAACATATTTATGTGTGGAATTACCCAATGTCATATGAAAATGTGGCTATGTTGGTAAGTCAATCAATAAGCAAAGAACATATTTTTCCAATTCTGTCAATTATATCAATAAATTCTTGTCTCTTAATTGAAATTTAATAGCAAATATAAGTAAACAATTATATAAAATTTGTAATATATACTATTTTCATGGGTTACATAAAGTTTACATGATAAAGAAAGTAAATATTTAATGAACTGAAGAGTACCTGATGCAATTAAAACATACATTGAAATTTGTTGATAGTTTACCATTTTTTCTAATGGATTAATTTTCAAGAAATCTAAAAGAAATACATTGTCTTGATTATGATTCTGTATAACATTCTTCTACAGGCCAATTATATAGAAAATTCTGCCTATAAGACTTACACACTTCATCTTATGGATTGTTTGTTGACATCACATTTTTTAGAAAGACTCACAAGGTAAGTAAAGAAGAATAAAAATGTTTGATTAATCAAAATATTTGAATAATGCATTTGTTTATCATCTTGGAAAATGTTACAATCAAAGCTTGCTGGTCTGTTTGACAATAATAGAAGTAAAATGTCTTTTCGTTTTATTTAGTAATCATACAATGTTTAATTTTCTTTATTCACCCAAACTAAGAAAAGAATTTATTCTCATTTGTACCTAACATTATGACTTTATAATATTGTATAGCAACACTTCATTGCAATAAACATCCTCTAAAAGAAACAAACTTTGAAAAGGGATATCTAATAAAAGATAAGGCAATAATAAGCTAAAATCTAATCAAAATGATTCGACATGATATAATTGACAAAAGAAAGAGGCAGTAATTTTCCAATGTTTATTCAGATAGAAAAGATGCATTTTCTTTTGAAAATGTATTTGTAATTGCTTTAAATCAACCAATAAAGAGAGGTTCCTTCATTTGCTTCAGGTTGTTTTTTAATTCACTATATATATATATATATATATATATATATATATATATATATATATATATATATATATATATGTATTTAGTTGGATTGATGTGAGTTTGTGACCCTGGGTTTCATGCTATTTGTGATCGTCAGACAAATGTTTGTCTGACAATCGCAAATAGTGTGAAACCCGGGCCACAAACTTACATCAATCCAACTAAATATGTTAGCTCTATAACTGATATTATTATTCCAATAAGTACCGCACATATATAACATAAATAATATATAGAAAAAATTGCATATATATATATACATATATATATATGTATGTGCATGTGTGTGTATTATGAAATGTATTAAGTCTGAAAATAAACAGAATGCAATTAAAACATACATATACACATATGTGTGTGTGTGTATATATATACATACATATATAGAATGTATAAGACATTCAAGTGCATTGATAATATTCACTAGACTGTAAGAAATAAATAGAAAAAACATGCATTTTTATATAGCCAGACATTGCAATAAAAATCACTTTCTGCTATTTTGACAATCACATTTAAGACAACAATATGTTAATTGTAGTTTATGTTCCCAGAAAAGATTCTTCTTCAAAACTGTTTTCGTCATCCTCAAAGTGATAATCACTTTTTTTTATGATCATAAAAATTCTTTTGTGTACTATTTTCCCATGTATTGCTACCTACAAGAAGACTATTATAATTATTATTATACTTAACCCTTTCATAGTGATACATTTTTTCAATATCCTCTGAATGATTCATTTTTGTTATTCTTTTCAGAGCAATCCCATCATGTAAATTTCTATCTGATATCTGCCTTGATTATAATGAGTAAGTATTCTATAAATTATTAGAAATTAACATTTTTTTGCAGGGGTACAAAATTTTATTAGAGCAATAAAAACAAACATTAAAAGATCACTCATAACAAAAAAGTAACAATTCATAGCAAAAATGTGGGGTAACACAAAATATTACTGTGAATTGGTAATACCATTATATAATGATTAAAAACTGCTAAACCTGTTTATTAGTCCTCTCTCATCAGAGCAAATATCGAGGATGAAAAAAAAGTACAGAGTGATTAAAAAATATATAACCCCAGACTAATGTTATATACAAACAACAAATATAATACTCAAGGCCAATTACCTTTAAGCCCACCAATCATTCCTTCAGTTAATAGGATGTATATCAATTCAAAACCATCAGGTGATAATCAGTATTTGCCTTGCTCAGCTCTGCGAATATGTTAGGACTATAAAACTGAGCACACTGCTGTTTTTTATTAAAATGTTCAGCTATTGCTGAACCTGATACATTAATGCACCTATCTATATTGTCCACCATTTCCTTGTGAGTATTGGCTGGAATGTGTTGGTTGATCTGTGCCTCCAACCTTTGATGCATTCTGCCTTTTTAGGCACTGACATCTGAATTTATAATTATCAGAACTAATATGATGAGTAGGCAGAACAGCATTTTGGATTGGTCTCAATATAAGTCAAGAACTCGAAACAATACATGGATTGGTGAAAAAATAACAACTTCTTATACTAAATGAAATTTGCTTAGCAAATCTTGCACTCACCTCACCAACTCACAGTAAAAGCCAATAGACACCAGGTCCTTTCTGGGGACCAATCAGCCTAGGCTTCTAAAATTGTCGCATTTTTCTCTAATGCTGGATTCCACAATTTCTAATGGGTAACCATTCTTGCTCAAAACCTTCCTGAATCTAATTTATTTTCTGAGCATATGACCCAGGCCCAATGAACCAGTCTCAATAAAATTGACTTTCAGCTGTTTAGGACAAAAGGATGCCCAATGAGTATATAAACCCATAAAAGTTGGTTTCTGGTATACTGATGTTAGAAAACCTGTATTTGATCTGTGTATGAAGACATTGAGAAAAGGAACAACAACAACACTGTTCTCCTTTTTACATGCGAAACACAATGCAGAATCCAATGTATTCAGTGCTTGATGGAAAACCCCAGCCTCAACATCATTTTCAAACACACAAAACCTGTCATCCATGTATCTAACATAATACCTGGGTCCTTCAATACAAGCAGGTAAGTCTTGTTCATAAAAACCAACAAATATATATATATATATATATATATATATATATATATATATATATTCGCCATTAGAAATTGTTTTGAGTTTAGTTTGACTTTATCAATGCTAGAGATTATGACCAGTTTGTTGTTGCATTTCAGCATAGGAGACTTAGGCTGTGAGTATTTGGCCCAAAGCCTTGAAAAAAACATTATCATAAGATGTCTGCGATTGAATTTCTGTGGACTAAGTGCGGAAAGTGGGAAATTTCTCCAGCAAATTATTGTCTCTTCAACAGTCAGGTCTGTAAACATTAAGAAAAATCTTTTTCTTTTTGTTCATCATTCATCTAAGTATATCAGCTTTAGAAAAGATTAAGAATTCACATTCATTTCAAATTAATCTCTTCATCTTGCTGTTTATTCATGAGACTTTCCAAAAGGTCATCTTGTTGTACCACCATTATTCAAAATAGACATTAAATTGTATTTATTCGTAAATTCTGGCAAAACAAGCCAAATCTTTTGCTGGCTGATCAGCTTGCTTGTGGTCCTAGGAAGAAATTGGTTATCTGGTTGTTATTTATGGAGAGCAATCATTTTTCATTTATGTGCTTATAGAAAATGAAAATCTGGAAATCTTACTGAAAATTCAGTGATCTTCTCTTGCTATAATTTAAATTTACCAACCCAAATGTGCACTGATGATTAAAAATAAACACATCAAAAACTAGTAAACAAAAGTAGATGAAGCAAATATTTTTTTCTTTCTTTTTTTTGGATATATCTTTCCTTGAACATAGATTCATTTTTTTGCAGTCAATTTTATCATACAACTCAAATTGATAATATGAAGAATAATTTCACCTAAACACTGGAAACATTAGTATATTTTCTTTTCTACAGAAATATATTTTTGTGTAAAAAGTATTTTCAAAATATGCCATTGATCAATATTTTAATAAGAAATGAAATTTTGGCTTTTATTTCTTTGATACATATGTCCTGATGATGATAATAAATGCATTTCTGATTTACACATTTTAATTAATATTTATTTTTTCAGGATTATTAAAGTAATATTGCAAATAAAACATTTAAAAATGTATTACATCCACAATAGGAAAGTAACTTCATTTTTCCAATTTATAAGTCTACCATTTCTCTCTGCATTGAATATTGCTATCATATGTATTTGCTGTCTGCTATGTATTTAGAGATTCTATATAAAATACAAAGAAGAATCTGCAATGTTATTGATCCTGACACGACATCTTGGCATCAGTCCTTTCCCACCACCATAACATAGCTTCCTGGTGCCTTTTCCATAAATACTTTTATGGTAATTGTTTGGATAAGCTTTCCTCTTTGACACCTAAACTTTATGAATTTAAACATACGACTAGATTGGCAGCAAAGTCTCAAAGCCTCATTATTTTATAGTTGAAATGGCCAGATGTAACCATAAATTCTATGCTAACAGTTTCTTCTCTCACACTTCTTAGTTGTGAAACTCACCCCCAGCTTCTTGCTATCCAGTCAATTTTGATCTTCAAAAATTTAAATACAATGTCACTCATTATTCTCAGTCTTCTCTCCATAATAATTTTTTTCTTTTTCTCATATTTTCTCACACTCTAAGGCAAATTAGAACAGTTAGCCCTAATTTCTTTGATTAAAAATAATTCTTGATTAAAATTTATTTTTTCTATTTAAGTGACTTATATCTTGATGGTAATAACCTTCAATGTAAAGGTGTCATAGAAATGTTACAAATTTGTGCTGATCAAGCCAAGTCAGAGACAGAAAAGGAACTTATTGCAAGCCTAAAACTCAAAGAGGGTAAGAGAAACACTTTTTTTTATCACTACAAATAAAAGTCAAAATTGGGATAGAATAAACATTTCATTTAAAAATATCAAAACCCCAAATAAAAATTGTTTTTATTTACCACAATAGGTTTACAAAATTTCTGTTTATATATCCAGAGTAGATTGTGTCAGAACTTATATTTTAATTAAATCATGAGACATTTTATATCTTAATTAAATCCTGACACATTTTGTATTTTAATTAAATTGTGAGATATTTTATATTTTAATTAAACCGTGTGACATTTTATATTTTAATTAAATCCTGAGACATTTTATAGATTTAAGTCTATCATGATTGACATTTAATTTTTTTATTTCCTTATTCACTACTTGTTTATTTCTGTTTTTCAGAAAAGAAAAAAATTAGCAAAGTAAAGAAAGAAAAGAAGAAAAAAGAGAAAAGTATGCAGCATTAAACTTACATTTTAAAATTAGTTTAAATTTTAAAAATATATTTTGAAAACATAATTTGAACAACCTTAATCTTTGTTTGTGTGTCAAAATATTACTTCAGCACAGTAATTCTGTATATCCAAATTAAAACCTGTTATTCTCATATTTAACTAATGAATCACATACTTTTTTAATTTGGACTACTGTATATACAAATACACATACTAATTCACAGGTTATATGTTATTAAAAAGCTTAATATGCAAAGTAGGTATAATAAGATGAATTGTTTATTAGTTTTTATCTGTAATGCTATAAATTTTAAAACACCAAAGAAAATTGTAAATAAAATTTACAAGAGGATACTTAAATGTTAGCCTAAAAAAAGGGAATAAATAACTTTATTGCATACCCACCTAATATTTAAATGTTTATACTTCATTTTTAACTTTGAATATTTTATGATGTTAAATTTGAGCCAAACAAATCTTCATACACTGAATTAAGTAAAACTGATATTTCAAGCCAAAGGTACTAATGTTCTTGTGATTTATAATGACAGATTTACCTTGATTGTTTTTCATTTTATTTGTCAATTTTTTGCTGTAATCAAATTATTAAGTATATGTTTATATTTCTGTATGAGCTATTGTAACTATTTACACTATTTACATTATTCGGATTGTTGTTCTCATCTTTATTGTCATATTCACAATATTTCAGCCATTGTACACTCCAGTCTTCTTCAGAATTTTGAACCAAACCATTTATTTTGTCCACCAGGGTAGATTGTTGTAGTTCCACATGCCATACCTTTTCTGGATATCTCAGTTTTCAGTTACTTCCCTTTAGTAACTCAACTATCCAAGTTTTGTTCACCTCTGTTGTGGCCAACTCTTTGTGTCAAGTCACTGGATTACTTCAAATAACACTTTTATCCACTATCCAACATATATCATCTGAAGAAGGCCAGAGCATACAACAGCAAAATGTCATGAATATGACAATAAAGATGAGGACAATAGTTTGAACAATGTAAATAGTGTAAGAAATTATTAAGGTTTCAAAATACTTTTGGTTAAGAATTTACTCATGCATTGATGTTAGCAATAACAATAACTTTTTACCTAGTGTTAAAATGTAAAAATAAATTTTTGTAAGATGTGTATTATGATTTAAAATCAATGCTCTGGAGAGTAAATGAACTTTGATATTTTTTATGCTAGCAACAACTTAAAAGTATTGTAATGTTCTATTTAACTCAAAAATATAATTGAATGTATGTATGTGTGTGTGTGTGTGTAAATATATGGTGTCTCATGGGACACATTTTAAATGCAAGTATCTTGTTTTATAAAAATGATATAGTGTACCAAATATATTTATTACATAACTGATATACAAGAGTTTAACATATTTAAGATTTGAATATTACGTCCTTGAGATGGTCACCACCATGAAGAGAATATGCACAAGCTTGCTCTCCCATTTCAAACGTAGTTGGTAGTATTGTCTGTCTCATGGAAGACAGCATACAGGATCATCTCTTGGGATGGTGTCTGTCACTTACCAAAATGCTGTTGAAATTTCCTTTGGTCTGCAACCATGGATCTTTGGCTGGTGAAGTATGCTTCCACTATATATACAATTTCTTTTGAAGTCCACAACACTATGAGGGTCCACCGCCAGCCAAAGAGATATCAGATGCATGTAGGAAATAGTAAAATCTTAGATATGCTGAACTCTTATATATCAGTTATGTAATAAATATTTTTGGCACTCTATGTAATTTTTATAATCTAAGATACTCACATTTAAATTGTGTTCCATCATTATGGCATACTCTGTTATGAGAGAGAGAGAGAAAGCGAAATAATGTTGGATGAAAAAAGAGATACAGTTTGTTTGATTCCTGTTTGAGTAACAATCTTTCTTTAATAGGACTTCTCAATTTAAACTGTTTGTTACTAATTTCACTGTTTAAGAAAATAAAAAATCAAACATATATATATATATATATATATATATATATATATATATATATATATTATTAAAACGAAAGATGGTCCACATGTGCTTCTTATAATATGTAGATTAATGAAAACTGAGGAATAAAAAGACAACAAAATGATAATAATATTGCCAATAAAATTGATGATATTCAAAAGGCCTACTAATATATAATAAATGTCATCAATTTGTGTGTATGTATGTGTGTATGTATTTTGAATGTAACAGATAATGAAAGAATATTACATTTTCTTGGCTTCAAATGAAACACTTTACATTCTGACTAACTTGCCATGCTTTTCAAGAGAGTGCAATTTATTGTCACATCAAACATCTCCATAATGTCTCTGATAAATTACATCAGATCTTAGTAAACCATACTACAATTTTACTTTCACTCAAATAAGAGGAAAATATTAAAAATAATGGAAGCTATCTATATTTAAAAGGCATGTTCTCCATAAACATGATTTGCTTAAATAATAGCACTCACATCTTCAAGTATTTATAATCTTAACTGCAAGTCAAACACGTCATCACATCATGCTATATTACATTAATTTTAATTAATTGTAATTTTAAATGAATAATTCATTAAATATTTCTCAACAAACTTAAACAGAAATCTGTACTTCACCTCTTTCTAAGTCTCCTTTTTGATGATGATCAATGAAACAGCCAAAAGTACAAGGAGCCTCCCCTCCTCTGATGGACTGTTTATTAATGTAAAAGTTGCAAAAACCAAGAAAAGTTGATTTAAAAAATGTAACTATTCTTCATTGTCTATTCCATTCATTCAACAAGACCTACACAAAAGAAAACCTGCTGACTAAATATATGTTATATATATATATGATTAATACAAATATAAAATTTGTCACTTAGCTGATTGATGTTATATTCAGATATATAATGTAATGAAATCTATGATTCCCTTTTATACTGACAAATACATAACAAACAAAACACATTTTTGTACTTTATGAAATTGTAAAAAGAAATTCTTTTTTTAGAAATGTGGGTAAACACACTGAATTAGTATTAATATGAAAAGTACCTACCTGATAAAATAATTTTGTTCTAAAGAAGAAGCAAAAAAAGAAGAGCCAGTTATCAGAATTGGACCCTGGATTGAAAAGCTACACATTGTTGACAACGGAATTAATGTGCATAGTTTGGAAGGTGCCTCTACCACTTTAAACTGTGTACAAGTGATTAAAATGTAAGTGGATAGTACAAACTTCTGGCAGTTCATAGTCAAAAGCAAACTTGAGAGAAATCTCAAAAGATTAAATTAAATTAAAATATAATAAAACATTGAGATTTCTGAATTATTTATAATAAGCCTCTAACAAAATTATTTTGAAAACTGTTTTCAAATTTTATACACTTTGCTATATCAGAAAGTTAAGAATTTTAAATTAAATACTTTAATTTTCCTTAATATTTAATTTTTATAAGTCTCAAGTTTGTTGTTTTCTTTCAGAAACTAAACTGTATTTACTGCTGTTTACTGTGCTTAGCTTGTATTAAGTAACTTGTTAATGTTTATTTTTATTTCTTGCTTGCTACTAAAACTGAATTTTTAAAAATTAACTTTTCTCCTTTATTTTTGGTAAACTTTTTTAGTTATAATGTTAGTTTTAATTAATTTTTTCACTTTTAAAGAATATTGGTAAACATGGATATATGTTTATTACAATTCTAATCATCGCTTTTTAAAACAATAAACATTGTGAGTTTGTAGGGTCAGTCTACCTGGATTAAAAGTGAAAAATTAAAATCCAAGTGTTGTATCCACAAATACAACATAATGCAAATAGATGATTTTTTTGCATAGGTAAAAAGAAAAACCATATTGAAATAATCATATATTTATATATATATATACACATTAACATTTGTTTTTACATGGTACACATTGTATTTGTTCTGGTTGTAAAAAATCAAAGTTCAACAAAATTTTCCATTTGTTCAAGTCGTATGCATTGGTCAGTATAAAGCATATGTCTGAAGCACATTTCAACAGTGTTAACGAGACAATTCTGTACACTATTTACATTATTTGGACTATTGTACTTATCTTTGTCGCCATATTTATTACGCTTCAGCTGTTGTATGCTCCAGTCTTCTTCAGGTGAATGTCGAACTGAGGTAGACTGTTCTAGTTCCATGTTTAATGGATGTCAGTTATCAGTTATCTCCTGTTAATTCTCCTCTCCAAGTTCTCCACTGCCTTAACCAGGTATTGAATTCACAGGGTCCTGTCACTGGATCTAACCAATGCCCTTATCCACTGCGCCATGTGTCCTTGAGGAGATCTGTGTATGAATTTCTGGGCATTATAAACCTAATGTCTTCAGCAACTATTTTTTACCAGTGCTCATATTGCAATTTTTGTTGTTATTGCTTTTCTCTGGCACCCCTTATTATTGGTTCCCATATTGTTTTCATTTTTATTATTGGTCGGCTCAGGAGATTTTTGTGGCCTAGCATATGTGCTGATTCCTTAAGTTTATGAATTTTCCAATGATGTTTTTTGTCTATGATTTCAACCTGATCCCACAGGGGGCGGTGATCTCCCTTTTCTCTCCATATGTGGTCAATCATGCCTGATTTTTCCACTTCCCCTCGTGTTACAGCTTTCTGGTGTTCTTGAAGCCTTACCTGTCTCCCCTTTATATTTCTTTCTACAGCTGCACGAGATAGAGCGTACACACAGTTTTTAGTCATGTTCTCCTCTATTGGGGGGGGGTCTTACTCGGGAGAGATATCTGCGAAATGTTGTCCAAGCTTTTGAAGGTTGTCCAGATGTTATATGGACCGCAGATCCTTTGTATTTTCTCCAATAATCCCTTCACATAAGGCAGGCAGACTGTTTTCTGAGTGTTGTTGTCCTCCTCTTGTACCTTTTTTTGGACTGCTGCCATGTACCCAGGGTAGTTATTACATTGTAGGGTACTACTTATACTGACCAATTCTTTATCTAATGTCTCTGGGTCACCACTTATGACTTTTGCTCAGTGTTGTAAGCAGTAGATGATCCCTTTCTTTACGCTGTATGGATGGTGGGAGTTGAAATTGAGGTACTGTCCAGTGAATGTCGGTTTACAAGCATGTACTTATTTTGTTGCATGTTTAATCAAGCCCTGAATATATGATTACTAATGCTTTATTGACTATGAAAGTCTATGATGCTATCAAAGTTGTAAAATAATTAAATATTTTTCTTTCAGATTGATAATGCACTCTGATTGCTTAAAAGAGCTTGATCTTAGTGGAAATGAAATTGGCAATTTGGCCAGCTTACTACTTTTGGAGGCTATGGAAGCAAGAAAAGAAAGTCAGTTTATAAATCCAATATATTTCTGATTAATTATCATGTTATCACAACATAACTAATGTTATTACAGTTTGGTTCTAATATCTAAGAATTTATTGATTTATTTTCCTTATATCATACTGCAAAATACATATTTATTATATCCGTAAGCTTTTTAACAGTAAAACTATTAAATAATTAAATTTTCTAAAAATATTCCTCAAAATTCCTTATGCTTGTAAAAAGATTAAGAACAGTAACAAAAACATTTCTATCATACACACATGTGACAGAAGCAAAATCGTGTGCTTAAAAGTCGTCTATTACAAAATTGATGAGGTTCATTAACACACACTTAACTAATACAATGATGTTGATAAAAATAGCTTTTCTCCAACCTTTCAAGTGTTGTAGTCATAAAAATGTATATTTTTTAATTTGTCACTATTCACAGTTGAACTAATGTTTTGGTCATTGTACCTTACAGATTTCAGGTATCTGTTGATCTGTTAAACCTTTAGGGAATTTCAAACTGAACCCTTTATTAATAATTTTTATGCAAATGACCACTCAATACAAGGTCCAAGACTCACTAAGGTTAGTGTGTGGTGTTGTATGAGTGTAAGAAAAGGCAAAAAGTGAAGTTTATGAGGTTATGCAGGAAAGATGACAGTTAACCCTAGACTTGAAAAGGTCAAGATTGTAGTGATCGGGAAAATATCCTGCTAGGATTCTGTTTCATAAAGCAGCAGTTCTTAAGAAGAAGCTGTCCAAGTGGAAATTACTTCTAACTGAGGACGATTCATGCTTGTGTATGTGGCAAGGTGGGCCTCAGTTGCAAAAGTCAACGCAGGTGGGACCAAGGAATGTAGTTTCTCAGAACACATGCCACGGAAATAGTGATAAGGCAGCAAGAGGCTCACAACATTTTATCTGTAGGAAAGGGGTTATAGGGTGGTAAATAATTCACCACCCACAAGGCATGTAGACATTTTTAAACTCTATCAAGACAGACAAGTGAAGAGTGAGCAGCACCAGGCCAGATATGGCAGCAATACTCCATTTTTGGTCAGATCTGGCTCTTGTAAAGATAGGAGGAGAAATCAGAGGAGTCAGATACTGATGTAGTACAATTAACTGATCATTTTTCCAGCATCTTTAGCACTTGAGGTCTGGGGTGGGGTGAGCTTACGTCCCAATAGACTGTTCAACGCAAGGAGCCACCTTGAAACCTCCATCCATGATGATAGGTGAAAGTTCAGAGTCTGCTCAGAGGTGGTGAAATGTTAGTTTCGTTTAGGACATATTGAATTTTACAAGCCAGTCCTTCCCTCATTGAGACACCAGGGCTAGGTCAGAGAAGAGATAAGCTGCCAGGCTCTAGTCATTCTAACTTTTAGAGGTGTATCATATCATCTGCATAGATAATGAAGTAAGCACTTTCAGAGATTCCATAGCTGGACAACTGTAGCAACCCCATGACACACCTTGTCAAAGGTCTTTGATATAATCTACAGGGTTCTGCTCTCTAATGATATCTTGTTGTTAGTACTGCCCAGTGCTGTTTCTACTGAATTTGAGTCTTTGCTACCCATTACAAGAATTGAATTCACAATTATTATGCCACCCAAATTCACAAATATTTTAATTGTCTCAGTTAAGTCCTGAAGTTAGAACTTGGAGCCTTAATGTTCTCATTGCTTCTGCTGCTGCCGCTGAAGCCTTGCCATGAAGCTTGATTCTCTCTGTCATCATTTCTTGTTCTTTCTCTACTAATGGTGCCAGTATGGTATTTATATCTATGCTAGGCTTACTGAGGAGGCCATCATAGCCTAGCTTATACACTGATTCCTTCAGATCTGATTCTCCAGTGTTCTTCACTGTCTAGTATCTTTTACTTTATTCCGTAGGTGTTGGTGACCAGCCTTTTCCCTTCATACATAATGAGCCATGCTTGATCTACAGTTTTTCAATGTTTCTCCAACCTTACTTTTAGGGGCTGGCTGGCTGGCTGGTTTTACTTTTGTATTCTTTGCCATAACTGCTAGGAATGCACACAATTCTTGTTTATATTCTCTTCTGTTTTTTAGGCTTGACTTGGTAGAAATTTCTTCATAAGGATGAGCTGCTTCTGGATATTGTCTGGATGCTGTATAGACCACAGATGTTCCAGATCCTTTTTGACATAAAGGAGACAGATCATGGCAATTTCTCAACCCTTTCATCTCTGCTAGCAGAAACTGATGTAATGTTTATAGAGTAGTTGTCATTTTAAAGGGTACATTTGATGCTGATCATCTGTTGGTATGTATATCTGGGTCATCACTTATAAGTTTTGAACGGTTTTGTAAGCATTTGACAATACTTTACACTGTATGGATGGTGGAAATTGAAGTTAAAGTATTGTCTAGTGAAGTTTGGATGTCTTGAACCCATTCTCTGTGCAAGTTATTAGTACATCCAGGATGGTCAGCTGATTTTTGGTTTCCTTTTCTGTTGTGATTTGGATCAAAGGTCTTATTGAGTTCACATGACCCAGCAGTATTTGTACATCTTCCTGGTTAGGCCAGAGCATGATGTCATCTGCATATCTCATCCATATGGTTAGTCTTAATGATGCTGTTCCTAAAACCATTTACAACATTCCATGTATATGTTTGTTATCATTGATGCTAACAATGAGACATCCTATGTCAGATTCTAGTTGGAAGAATATTGTCTGTACACAGAATGTCAACATCTATCAGATTATATATCATTGATGCTAGTATGTTCCTCAAGGGAGGTGTTTGGTTTCAGTCTGTTTCAAATCACCAAAAGAACATTATGTGTAGGAACCCTGGTAATCGGGCCCACTATATCCATGTTTACCATAGATATAAATATATGGTAATTGTTAATATGGAAAAAAAGAGAAACAATGATGGAGAGAGCCAAGGCTTCAGCAGCAGTAAGAGAAGTGGCAACTGAGGAAGTCAAGCTTGACAGCAATGTTGTAGCAGCAGCAATGGTGGCTATAAGAAAAGTAGAGGCTCTAAGTTCTAACTTCAAGATTGTCTCATGTCACGATAGCTAAGAGGATTAAAGCATTAGTTCATGAATAAGTGACATTTTAGTTGTGAATTTAATTCCTGGTTGGGTAATACAGGAATCAAGATAAGCAATAACTCAGCTGTACAAATATGGACAAGATGATATATCCCTAGAAGTGGACAGCAGAACAAGAACAATCTATCAAATAATGTGTTCAGTGTGAAATTCCCTGAAAGTTACATGTTCTGATAGACACCTGACAGAGGCCAAACAACACAACAGTTAAAATATTGTGATAATTACAACTAAGATGAGGATATTAGTCTGATTGTAAATAATGTATATTTTTTTAATTAATACTTTTTATGGCATTCAGCCTGAATTAACATACAATCTGTAGCTAAGGTATGTTCTTTTGTCTTTTGCAGAGAATTTGCCACTGTTGAAACTGCAATCAACTCCTAAAATACAAATGCCTGGATTATATCAGCCTCTACAAAAAATAAGTTTGGGCAAGCCAACTAAAAAGAAAAAAAGAAAAAAGAAAAAATAAGGTACTTTGTTTTTCATGTATCCATGGCTTTGTCTTTGAAACATTTAGACTTCCTAGATACAGTGAGAAATGAATTAAACAATATAATATTACTCAATTTTTAAACAAGCTTTAAAATACCATTTTTTAATTTACTTCATAAAACAATAATTAAAAATATTTCACAAACATAAATAAAACATGTCTTGAGTAATGAATAAAAATCAAATTTTTATCTTATCACTATTTCGAACATTGACCAAAATCCACCTTGTACTCATTATTTAGCATCTATATAGTTTCACTTCTCAATTAATAACTTTTCATTTTCTTTATATTAAACTAGGTTATAGCTGATCTTTTTAGTGCTATATTTTAGAAACATTTTCCTTTTGCTATTGACTATGAATTGCTTTTCTTTTGTTTCTTTATTTGTCTGACATCTTTCACAAATGTCAAGGTTCTGCTGCTCATTCAATTTACATAAGCTGTCCTAGATTTCTTTTTAGATTTTGTGACTTAAAACTGTTCTCTGCAAGAAAAAAGTTTTATCAATGTTGCCTATATTATAAATCATGAGTTTTCTTTCAAGCTTTCAAATAGAAATATTTTTATTTATAAATGAACAAATTTTAAGAAAAAGTTGATGCTAGGTTGTGTTAAATAAGAATTTTACATTAATACCTAAATTATCTTAAGACATCAAGTTATATTCATATATGTTACTATTTTAAAACAGTTCAAACTGATTGTCAGAGTCAAGTTTGAGTATATATTAGGGTGTTTAGAAAATAATTACATTTTACCAGAAAAGATATTAAAAAAAAATGTAATTTAAATATTATTTAACAAGATATGTAACCACCTTCATTTTCAATGACTACAGCCCAATGGTATAGCAAATTTTTTATTCTACATTTAAAGAAAGCTGAGTTTTTCTCCAAGATAAGTTTGAAAGTCTTTTTTTCAATTTCTGAATGTTCTGCCTTTTTTTTCTCGAGTTTGTTTTGCAGAATATACTACTGCATTGTCATATCGGAGAATAACACCTTTTCCCTTTACCAAAGCAGGACATGCTTACTTAATTTGTTGGCAGTAAATGTCTGCAATGATGATCGTTTCATGTTCCAGTAACTTGTAATAGATAATACCTTTCATATTCCACCAGAAACAAAGCCAGGTCTTTGATGAATGGAGTCCTGGATATGGTGTTAACACTAGTTTCTCATTTTGTGATAACCCCTTTCTCATTTTTTATTGATGTGCAAAACACATTTTTTATCATTTGTGATACAAAAATGAAAGGTTGGCATTCCTGGTGAAAACATTGATGCTAATGGTGGAATATTGTTAATTGATAATATTGTATACCAAGCTAGCATACATTCTAATAACAATGTTAAATTTTATATTGCTTCTACTGAAAATCCTTGGAAATTTCATCATTGAATGACTTCAGGCAATGTAAGATATATTATTAGCACTGCTCTCTCCAAACATTTCTGGCAATTAAAGAATGGTGGTAATACATCCATTATTATATGGGACATTGTAGCAAAAAATCAAATCTTGCAATAAGAAAGGTGATAGATACAATTTATGTCTTGTAAAAAAATTAGTTATCTTAAAACACTTAAATAACACAAACTTCATAAACAAGAGAAATGATCACATGTAGGCATAAAAAAATACCTGTTGAAATACATCAATCCAGATTAATTTCTACTGTAGATTATAACCTTTTATTTTCATTTTTTTCTGTTGACTTAGCTTATGTCAAGTATATATAAATATATATCTTATGTATAGTGTATGTGTGTGTCCAAGCAAATCCTCCACTCCCAATGGTCTGATTTCAATGAGCTCAGATTCAGGCTTGCCAGATTATGTGAGGTTAAAAATATATATTAACATATTATACTAGCCATTATTGTTGCTCTCATGATTCAAGGAGAGTAACTCTTATTTTCCTTTTGTATCCAAAATTGCAGTGCACGTTTTATTATAAATAGCTTAAAATCCACTATCAGCTGGCATTTAAGCTAGCTCCTTGTTTGTCCTTATGTAACATCTTTATGATATATATATATAAAATATACATACATACATATATATATATATATATATAAAATATATGTTTTGAACAATAAAAAATATTGAGAAATTAAAAAATTTAAATTTTCAGACACTGGGTTATATTTTAATATTTTTTTTTTATTATTTCAATTAGATACCTCAACTAGTTTCGGCCAGCATGGCCATTATCATGAGAAAAAATTCCTGCTTGTTAATAGCAGTGGACTACAGGAATGAATGACTTTCTGAAATAAAATGAACATTATCTTGTAGTTTTCATTTGTTTTTTATCATTAATTTTGGTCAGTCCTTGTGTTGGTCAAACAGCTCTTTTAAGTTGTTTTTAAGATAGAGGCTAGATAAATTCATGCTACTCTGAATTCCCGTGGTCATTTTGACAGTTTTATTGGTTCCTGAGAAGAGAATATGTCTGTGTTAAGTGTATGTTATCATTTAGTTTCTCGGGAGCGTGTAAGTGTATATATTAGTATGGGTTTGTGTATAAGTGGGAGACCTCAACACCTCTGCATGCATGTCTGTCTCGTGTGGGTGAGAAATGTGGGTAGGGCTTGATTTATGGGGTTATATATATCTATCTATGTTGTTAAATATAGGGTTAAGCCCGTCTGGATGGAGTGTTTTGAGGTGCAAAATCCCTTTGTCTTCATGGTCTTCTAAATTTTTTCTAATGTTATCTATACTTTTTTGTCATCTGTACTTTTCTATTTTTTCAATTATATTGAATTTGGCATAGCTTTTAAAGTCATGTTTTTCTAGGCAATTTGTGTGTGGAGCCAACTTAATTCGATTACAATAATTATTAATTCTGTAATGAAAGGGCCCTTCAGATTTTCCCACATATTGTTTCTGGCATAGTGTGCATTCTGATAGGTAAATTATGTTGACTTCTACAGTTAGAGTTGTGGTAGATTTAGTGGTGTGTCTAATGTGGTTATAGCATCAGTTCCTTTTGTTGTTACATGGTTGGGAAAATCTTACTTCTCATACACAATAAATTAAGGCCTGTCAAATGTCCCCATAATTTCAGAAATGGAATGTCCCATCCATCTGGCACCCACTACCATGTCCCATCCAAACTCTAGTAATTCACAATCTACAGCTGGTGTTCCCACTGACTCACCAGACTACACATATAGACACCCATAAAAAGAGAGACAGAAGCAAAGAGGAAGAGATTGCTTCAGTTGATGCAGGCAAAGTTTATACAAGAATTAATATACTTGTAAATTCATAAAAATCTACACAATTTTTTTCAATTGTTTTATTAAAAAGTGGCTGTTAACCAATTTTATGTTTGGGAAACAAATTAAGGTATTTAGAAAACTACTATTTAATTTCTGATAATATTACTAGCATTGGATATTTCTGTAGGAGGAAATCAATTTTTATTTAAGTTAATTTATTCAGTTAAACTTTAAGAGTTTTAAATGAAAATATGATTGCTGAATGAGGATGTGAGAAAGCTCACTCAATACATAAAATTATCATTTTTTATTTTCAGGCTGAAAAAACAGCTTTGAATAAGTGGCTATGAAACTTCTCATAAGACATGATGGAAGGCAATTCACAGGTTGTTAGTCTTAATAATGAATTTAAAAACATCAAATTAATATAAAAAATACAAAATATTTCTGGTATTGTTGACATGGAAAAAACGAATTTACACATTTGTTTATAATTACATCTTTGTAATTAAACTGATTCAATATATTTTTGTGCTCACATTGACGATAGCTGCTAATTTTTTTATATGTATTTTTGTTTTGGAACAAGACTATAACAGTTTTATATTTTGTATTATATATTTCAGTGTATTTTTCTTCCAGTTTTAGTAAGTTATAGATTATTAAAAGAAATTTTTCCCTTTCTAAGAATATGAGATTTTAAAATATTAAAAACATCCAGATTATTTATAGAAGGTGAAATTTAGTGCTACTATTTTTACCTATTTAAAAAGTATTGTGATGTTTATTACATTGTTGTAAAATTTCTTGCATCTATCCAAACTATTTTATATCCATGATTCACACAACACTAAATTAAAATACATATGTATGTTTTGATAAAGAAAACATCAAAACAGGTAAAATGTTTGTGATATTCTTCTATAGATAAAAATGGAAATATATAGATATTAACAAACATTCTCAAAGTTCATACTAATGAACTCATTCTTTGTTTTGCTTTTGTTGAAGGCACAGTATTTTGTTTGATCCATTCTACAGCCTTCTTTAGGTGTACAATCTATAAAGATTGAAAGAAGCAAAAATAGTGTACTAAGAAAAGTAATACAAAGAATGAGTATAACAGTCTAACTCATGGAATGATAATGGCTTTTCTGATAGTATAAAGTACAGACAAAATGTTAGAGAAACTCATCTACTTTTACAATTATTTAACATTTTTGTATAGATGCCAAGAAAGATCAGATATGAATTTCAAAATCAATGTTAAGAACAAGAAAACAAAAAATATTGAGAAACAAACAGTATGTGCTCTAGGGAAGGATATAATACACTACAACCAAGAATTAAAGCACTAATTACACAAAAATCTTATAGAAAAAAAAAGAGAAGCTCTCCTTAATAATATAACATTCAAAATTGATAGAATAAGAATCACTTGAGGGTTAGAAAGGTCATAAAATTATGATTTCAACAATAAAAAAATTGTCTTATAGAAATCTCAATTGATTACAAGATCAAATTATTAGGTACAAAGTTAGGTATAATTCAAGCAAAGCAGTTGACAATATCAACAGTTGACATCTCAGTGACTCTGTAGAAACAGTACTTAAAGGACTTGAATTCAAAACCACTAACCAGCAAATACCTTATATAGACTTAATTGACTCACTGAAGGTAGTGGTTTCAAAATTGCCAAAACATCATGCAAATTAATATAGATGAATTTAGTTTGAAAGAATCTAATGCCACTCTTATGAAATATCACTTGGAATTAAGAACACAAACTTTTAACTCAACAAAAAGACAAAAATATAATTATAGTTCTCACATAAAGGTAATGCAATCATTATAGTTGAGAAAAAAAATATATATACAAAGGAAAATTGACAAACATAATCTGGTAGTTACAAAAAGTTAAACAAAGATTCAAAATTGTCTACAGAGAAATAACTGAGATTGCAAAGAACAAGGATCACTTTATATCAAAAGAATAAAGATAGTTGATCCAAAATCGTAAGTTAGTTTGAGCAATAATGGCTCCTCCAGTGTCTTAGGATTAGGCTTCTTGAATTGTATACAGTACAAGCAGTTTCTAACAAAGCTTCCTATGCTGAGAGTTCATTTAAGTGTAAACAATTGCACCAGTACTATTTGTTTCTGGAAGTTGTGTTGAGAAAACAACTTATCCACTACAGCCTGTTCTAATGCACATGGTAAACTAACTTGGTTCAGTATATCACCTCTTCACTCCAGTTGCTTTTTGGCTTATCTTCTAATCTTTTACTCTTAGGTAAAACATCAACAAATGTGAGGATCTCAACTCATCATGTGGAACATTAAAATCATTACTAACAGTGAATTTAATGTTTTTGTTTGTTTTAATGAAATACAAATAGAATTTGTACTCATCCTAAATGACAAACTGGATAATGATTATTGTCTTAAGCATCATACCAGCATCTCCATGAACAACTTTTGGAAATGTTAATGTTTTACATGTGGACAAAACATTTTCAGTTTAGGCTCAATATATAATAGGAGGAAGGCCTAGGTTTCCACTTTCCCATGATTTATAACATTTACACAGCGTTTTCTGACAATCTTACCTGAGGCCCAATTCTACTGAAACCTTCACTCCAGTGAATAACAGGTTTTTATCCTTACTCCATCAAAGGGATGTGCAGGTCCTCTTGAATCATGTGAACTTAATGAGAATTGTTTTCAATAGCACAACCACCTTTTGCAAGTCTCACTTGGTTTCTCACAAGTGAAGACTTTGACAAAAAACAGCCCATGAAATATGGAAAAGAATTTTAAGGAAGAAATAAGAGCTGTCAACTTAAAATCAGACTTGAGGAACATAAGACATATTCAACAATATAGTAGAAATTGTTCTTTTATTGTACTCTCTCCTTAATAATGTTTTTCTTTTTCTCATTCTTTAACACTCAGTAAACCCTTACATTTTAGTGACTTTATTGCCTTGCTAGGAGTGAAATGATTTAAGAAAAAAGAAAAGTCTAATATGGCAGATAATATCAAAAGAAGAAAGAAGGTATCTAAGTCAAACCAATATGGAATTCAGCATTGTATCATTTCTTTGCTCAGTTTGGAAATAAAGAAAATAGTGAAGCATCCAATTATATAAAATTACCTGTTTCATACAGATGCTGAAAATATTAATATGAGTGTGTTTTGCATTGCTGGAAATAAGTTGAGGTAGTCAGTATATTAACCATCATTCTTTTCTGTAAAATAAAAAGGGACTCCTCATTTTCATGGATAATACACTTGAAGAAGGTTCTAGAATGAATCAGCCAAAACATAAGCAACACAAGCAAACAACTCATGGCATGATAATGGTTCCTAAAAAAAAGTATTAACAAACATGTTTTTTCACATAATGTTGCAGAAGTCAATATGCATTAGCATAGGTACATATTTACCAAATTATATACACACTCACAAAACTGAATAAATTTGTAAATTTTAAAAATATTTATTCCCTTAGTAAAAATACAAACAATAATCACTCATTATTGATATCTTAGATTCTGAATGTAAAATACTGGACAAAATATTTTTAAAAAGTACAATGCAATCTTGTAAAAATTAGTTACTTTAGCAATTAACCAGTTTGAGAATAAGATTTAGCAAATTGTGTAAACTGAACCAAATCAGTTTCGCTGATTGTTTTGCTGTGTGTCTTCATTGATTTAAGAAAATCATCCAGTTGCACTTGTTTCGGAATAACCTACAAAGTAGATAATTTATAATTCATTAAATATGTTGTAATAAAAAGGTAAAGTTATTGATTTATTATGTATAAAAATTTATATTAAAGAATAATTTATTTTAAAGGAACTTAAAATTTACAATCAGTCTCATATTTAATATTAGTTGTTCACTTTCAGTAAAGCTCTGCACTAGTATCAGTAAGCTTTTATAGCCATTCAATTATACCTTTTGTTTTTCAATTATTGCCATTGGTTCATCAGGCATCTTTGCTTTTTTGTTGGGGTGGGTTTAATTTTTATTTTTATTTTTTTTTTTTTTTACCATTATTAAAGTCTGTACATTATCTTTAATGATGTTGTGTGTTGTATTTCTTTCTTAAGGACTGGCATAGTGACAGTGCTGTTCTCACCTAAGATTTCCACTTTTCTAAATCCTCTAAACAGAAAGGAAGAGATATTTACTCACCAAAGAACTGCTCAACTACCTACAGATATTCACCATAAAGGAGTTTAGTACCTTAGTCATCTTTTCCATTTGCCACACTGTGCTTTACTGACAACTGATATTTCTACAAACCTGTAATTGCCAAACAGACTTCTACAATGTCTGTAAGAAACAGGACTCAAAATATGTTCACATTAACACCCATTTGAACATTACATGTTTATCACTCTATCCATCCAATGAGTAACATATTCTTAGTATGGCTACAGGAGTGCCAAACAGTGGTTTTTAACAAAGAACAAAACAATCTCCTTCAAGTCATGGAAGAATAATTTAACTATCTTTAGATGCAACTTTGTGCCATTTCTGGGTCTACTTGGATGATGCTACAGAAATTCCAAGCTTACTACTGTTCAGAAAAATATTGTTGAAATGATGCTGGATCAAGTAGCCAATTACTGCCCAATAACTTCCAGAAACACCATTGTGAAAGCTTCTATATCTCTGTCAAGTGTGTGACAAGGTATAAGATAATACTATAGCTTCTAAAACAATGGGGGCCCACTTCTTGGATTTTATCTCTATTATAATGGAATCAGATGAGTGCCCAAAGTATTTATTCCAACTGTCCTCTTTCGTTGAAGATTCCATGTTAGGACCCAACACCCATATGTCACCAAGATAGCCTCCCTACAGAAGAAGAGATGACACCCATATTAGAAAACATGTTAATCCTCACATGGTCATGACTAATCCACACAGGCCTCCTTAAGTTGGTCAAACAATGCTATGGGACTGAATTGAGATTGCAGACCTTGGTGTTAATAAGACCAAAAATCTCTCAGATGTTGAGCAATGATGTGTCTGTGAACCAGACATTCATCACGCCACATAAAGACACCAAAAAATTATACCACGTACCTCCGAAAAAAGTATGTCCTTTGTGTAGTCATGCTAAAAGACCTAACACTAACTTTTGAAATACTTTTCAAGCCAATGCACTTACCTTCCAGAATCAAACTGTCAGATCCTAGACATTCTTGATGACAAAACCCATGAGTGTGCTGAACCTTTGGACAAGCTATATGTCAATGATGAGGCTATGACAACCTTATGGTGTGTGAAAATTGATCAGTCCTCCTACATTGATGCATTTACAAACAGCCACTCAGTAAAGGTCATCACTGACAGTGGAGTCATAAGAAATATGATGGGACATGCTACAGCTAGATGTGCCTAGGTGTGAAAATCATGGACACTTCCCAGTCAACAAAACAGACAGATGGCTCCTCACCACTAAAAATAGTTGGTGAGTCCAGGTTCACTTGAGAAATCATCATTAAAGATCTTGATACCAAGATCCTTGGAAGAGATCTATGCAGAGAAATCACATAACCATCAAACATGCTAGGTCTGAAGTTTGGATTGGTGACACCTAAATTACCTATGGTTCCAGAATGTCATTACCAAAAGTACAATGACTCTGACAAACCCTCATTATACACAACCTTTCTTAACAGACTACTGTTTGGCCCGGATAGTACATAAAATTCTCCTTACCCAACAATAAGGATGATGAATTTGACACAGAACCCTATTGGGACTCACATCATTCTACACCGGAAAGGACTTGGCCCCAATCCATTGTCACAAGGAGTGTTGCAAAACAAGCCCCAACAAATATGCAAGTCACAACATCTTTGTCAGGCTATACCTACATTAACTCCAATTGCCTCTGCATCAGAGGACAAATGTCTGTCTACAACCAGACACCATCAAAGTACACCTGGCATATTTATTGACTTGGACTATACATTGTCCCCCTTGGAGAAAAAATTCTGTGAATTCTCCAATGTATTTGAAAGTGACTTAATAGGATATAATGGTTCATCTAGTCATTTTGGAGCCATCATCAACAAATGTCCAACACAGCCATTCTAGTACAGAGGCTAAAATCTCCAATACAATGAAAACTTAAGACTGTCAGATAGCAAGAGCATAGCTTGCCCAAAGCAAACATTCGTTCTTGGATGGATCTAGTCAGGAAGGACTTTGTCGACAGGTCATCACATGATCAAAGCACTCAGCTCCTCTCAACCCCTTATAATAGTGAGGGGCTTACACTCAGTTATTGGTGTGTACAAGATCCTAAATCATGTCATCCCTAGTTGTTCTCATTTCCCTAACTCGCTGATGAGGCAGGCTCAGAAAAGGAATCACAGAATGTAGCAGGTTGGTCTGACAGCTTATGGGATGCTCACAACACAAAGATATCTGAACTTAGTCAAAACTATACACATCCAGCAGATCAGTTTGGGATTGTCACTGATGATCACAATTATTCTGGACAAAGAACCAGGGAACATCTGGTTTATCTAGAATGGTTGTGTCAACCACCCAGAAAAAACTTTACTAAAAGATTAGTGAGACTTGGAATGTACTAGGGAAATACCATACACCTAAAATTAGGAACGGGATTGTTTATTTTTTCTTTCTGTGACATTTGCCTAAAACTTTTTATAGCTGACATTATTTTGGACTTTTGGCACAAGTGAGAAAGACCAGATTTCACTGAGTAGCCATTGTTCTCCAAGCATGGAGCAGATATCAGACCTGGACAGACAACCTGCATTTTGGTGGCTTAATACAACCCAGAATTGCTTGTAAGACAGTTGTTGCTCAAGAGCCAGTATGAAAAAACAGACAAACACATGACAGAATAATTGAAGAAGATTGGTGAGTTGGCTATTACTTGAGCGATTACAATTAGAAATCTCCCATGACAGAAGAATTGAGGAAGGCTGATTAGCTGGCTATTACTTGAGCAGTTATGATTAGAAATCTCCCACACATAACTTTGATGATTGCAACTAGAATCTTCAAATCACTACTCCTGCAGTAGAGTATTTTGATCTACAGTAGCTAATAGGGACATTTTTTAACCAATTTTTCTTTATATTTAACAAACTTGTTGTTAGAATTTATTAACAGTGTTGTGCATTTCATTGAAGGTGTTATTTTCCAGCCTGAGTTCCAACAAACACCCAAACAAAAGAGATAAAAGTTTACCATAACTTTGGATGGGGATTGTGTAATCTTAGACAGGAATTATGTAGTCTTCGGTGGGAATTGTGCAGTCTTGTCCATAATGCACAATGTATATAAGGTATTCACACTAGACTTCACTGTCAATCCCAATATCATAAGATTTTAGAAAACCCAAATCAACTCTAGCAAGAGGACACACTGGCCCCAACAAAAGAAGGAAAAGAAGGCCAAATGACTGTAAGGTTGGTATTACACAACCAAGCTAGCAACTAGCGACTGAGAGAAGATACAGAGCTCAGAGGAAGGGGTACGTGGTGTTTGAGATGAAAAGTGATAGGTGTGTTGATAGCTGTATTTATGATTGAAGGGGCTGCTCCAACATGTCAGAGGGTTACAATTGTAACAGATTCTGTTCCTGGTTTTAAGGCTCTTGAAAACAATGAGCTCCTGTACCATCATTATATCTCAATCAAGATAGAAAATAGCAAAAATCCTAATAACAGAAAAATCAGTTCAAGAAAGCACTCCTCAAAAGTGATCCATCTGGTAAAAAAGTCTCTTCAGTTTCCCTTGCAGATAACTATGAATGTTAGAGTTTGATGACTTGGGCTGTCATCCAGAGAAGTTCTCTGCCACTAGGACCAGTTCATAAATAAACTTATTAACTTTAAGGATAAGGACCTGATTAACTAACAATACTACAGACACCCCTCCAACCAAGATGACAGTGAACATTGTAAGGCTCCTAATCACTCACAAAGATCATGTGTAGAGGTGAAAGTTGGTAAAATTATATACTTTCATGGCAATCTGACAAAATCTAATAATTGGAAATGGTACCTGGTCTATTCTATACAAGATGGTTGGGCCAATTTTCAAAAGTTTGTTTGTTCCAAGTTAAGAGCAAATGCATACAAACTATGTAGTGAAGAATGTTTCAAAGTCCCTACTCATCATGGCCATCAACTGGGAATTTGTTCTGATCAGCCAGATCATGACAAAGATGACAATAACCTCTGATCATGCCTGCAACACTCTTTATCCCAAATGCACTTAGTCTTGTGACATAAAATCACAAGAAAAAAATACTTGTCATCTCCTTAGTACGATGCAGAAACAGGTCACGGTTAACCTCATCTGACACCAGTGAAACTTGTAATTTGGATAAAATAATGACTGTTCCACTGGTTTAAGGTAGAAAGATTGAAACTGGCCACCGAAAAGTCAGAGCAACACAGAGATGATACAAGACATGGTAAACTTAACAACTTATTTATTCAAACTGCCCACTGGATCCATCTTGATCCCAGCATTTATTAGTTGGACCAAAAGTGCTTACAATTATCATCATAACCATAATCGACATTATTGATGTTGTTATAGCATCCTCCTTCCTGAGGTAATTTATTTTCATTATTATTTCTAACTTTTCCAAATTACAAAAATAAATTATTGCAAATCAAAGTTTTTTTTTTTTTTTTATTACAGTCACTTTATGAAATCAAACAGATATTTTGGAGTTTGTATTTTCTGTCCTCGTCTTGTTTATCCAGTATTTTGTCTTGTATTATTTGTCTGAAGATCCTTGTAATGACTACTAACTGGTTTCTTTCTTAAAAGTCTATTTTCAAAACCTGAAAATGAAATATATTTTCTATTTCTTTGGAAATCCCATTAATTAGTTGTCACAATATATGGCCTGTTGTCATTATCTACTGATTTGATCGTTCCTTCAGTGTTCCAATATTTTTCTTTATCTAATTTTATTCTTCTCTTTAGAGTTGGTAAATTTCTGGCACCATGGATTCTGTTAAAATTCTTTTCCATTCTGTTTTTTTCTTTCTTTCTTTTTGATACGTTCGTCTCAGATTTGTGTGTATTTCCTGTTCTATTGAGTGTGTGTGAGGCAAATTCTATTTTTAAATTGCCATCTATTTCTTGAAATACAGCTGCTCTGAGACCATAACTGCTAGCATTAGTGCTAACTACTGTAGGTCTGGTTGGATTATAGTATAATAAAACTGATACTTGAATTAGTAATTCCTTTACTTTTTAAAAAAAACCCTTTTGTGGGTAATCCAACACAAATACAAAGTCCTTTTTCAATAATTACATCATTGGTTGTATTGTTTCAGCCAAGTTCGGTAAGAATTTGCCTAAGTATCTAACCATGCCAACTATAAAACATAATTCAGTTAAATTTGTAGGTGCAGGCAACTTCTGAAAGGCTTTTATTCTTTCCTCGCTGGGTTGAATTCCATATACAGAAATTATGTGTCCAAAATATTCTAATTGTGTCTTTTTGAATTCACGCTTTTCTTTATTAAGCTTGAGTCCTGCTTTTTGTAATATTTTAAGAACAGTTTTTCGTATTTTGCCATTTTCTTCTACTGTAGATTAGAACATTATTGATAATTGTTCTGACTCCTTGGATATTTTTCAATAATTCTGACATCGTTCTTTGAAAGATTTCCTGAGCTGATGTTATACCAAAAGGTAATGTTTTGAAGCAATATCTCCTAAAAGGAGTAATGAAAGTCATGAGTAGACAGCTTCCTCTAGTTAACGGAATTTGGTAGAGTCTGCTGATAGCATCTAATTTAGAAAAAAAAGTAGCTCCATTTGGTTTAAGTGAAATATCAACTAAATTTGTTAACATGTAATGTTTCCCTTTTCACTGCTAAATTCAGCTTCTTCAAATATACACATATTCAGACTTTTCCATTTCTTTTTATCATGGGTACTATAGGCGCATACCAATCAATTGGTTCTGTAAACTTGTTCATAATAACCTTGTTTTCCAGTCTACTCAATTCTTCTTTCACCTTTGGTAAAATAGGGAATGGGACTCCTGCTCTTGTTACACAGTAGGGTAATGCATCTTTTTTTAGAACTATTTCCACTGGATCTCTGTTCAAATGAAGTACCCTGTTCTATTTTGTCTAAACATTTCACTAAATTCATTTTTACAGACGTTTTTCTAGGCAATAAGTTCTCTCCCTTTATACATTTGATGACATATATATCCAAATAATATGTCCTGACCTTAAATTTTCCAATGCCTTGGACTATTCCTCCAGGACTTGTGAAGATGCCATTTACTGGTTTTAATATAGGTTTTTCTTTCAGATTTTTGTAAATTTCAGTTGAAATAATGTTTATATCAGTGCCTATATCAATTTTAAATTTCACCACTTTTACAATTTTTTTAATTTTTATACCAGACATCATTTAATCATTTAAATCTATTTCTGTCAGCTCTTCTAGAAAATATTTCTTTCACTCATTTACTGTCTGTATTGTATTAGCTACAGCAAAAATTATTCATTTTCCCACATTTCTTGCAATGTTTCCCTTTTGCTGAACAGTTTTTAAAATCATGTTTTGTTATTTTTTACATGTACTGCAGTTTTTGTTGTTGTTTTTCCACTTTTTCTTATTTCTGTCTTATGGGTTTCTCTGAGTCTTTAGTTCTTCTACATTTTTCTTGTGGATTCCTTTCATTTGAGATTTTATTTCCTCACTGCTCCTGGCTAGCTTTCTCAAGTTTCAAATCAAGAATTAATTGTAATCTTTCGGATAGGTCTTTATTCTGTAGTCCTATCACAAGACAAGTCTCTAATTTGGCCATTTTTCTTTGGAAACTTACATGCTTATGCTTATTCATGCAATGCGTGAATAAAGGTTTCCACTGGTTCTCAAGGTAATTGAACCCCAAAATAAAATGTTGCCATTTCATGAATTATATTTCTCATAGGCATGAAGTAGGGATTGAATTTTTCCAAAACTGAGTTATGCACATTTGTCTCTTCTCATTGTGAGAAAGAAAATGCCTGGAATATATTTTCAGCTTTGCTTCCCATATAATATATTAATGTACTTATTTGAGTTTTATTATTGTCTTCCCAAACCTTCGATGCTTCTCAAAAGCACTGAAATCTCCGTGGCTATTTTTACCAATATCCCACATTTGTAAAATCTTATGGTTCTGGTGTAGTTAATTTGAACATTTTTTTTTAATAAAAATTTTTTTTTTTAGAATTGGATCCTATTCTAGAAAATTTTCTTCTCAGAAAGAATCCCTCTCTGACACCATGTTCCACTGGAAAGATAAGTTACATGAGACTGGCCAGTGAAAAGTTTGAGCAACAGAGATGACATGAGATGTAGTAAACTTAACAACTTATTTATTAATTATCAGTAAGCCTTTTAGGCCATTGTTTTCCAATTATCACCTTTGGTTCACTGAATGTTTTTTAGGGTCTTAGTTTTTTGGTCAGTGCCTACTTTACCAATATTAAAGTTAAATGTTATCTTTAAGGTTGTTGTATGTTGTATTTCTTTCTTAATAACTGGCACTGATATAATTCTAGTATTACTTACCAAATCAGCAGGCAAGTTTTTTAATTCTGTTTGTATGGCACCAGAACTGTTGGAATCACAGGGAACAAATCTGCCACCTTGAAAAATTAATTAATTCAATAAATAATTAAAAAAAAATTAAGCTCATTAATCTTGTTAAAAATTCTATTAAGTTACAATAAATTTTAATACATCAAACAAGAAAACATTTGAAAAAATATTTTAATAAATAAATCATTAAAGTAATATTTTGCTATATACTTGGTACATTTTTATCATTTTAATGAAGGAATATAAATTTATCTTGCTTTTATCTTCCATTTATAAATATCTTATATGTGAAATATTACAAACCAGGCAGATGTTTCCAGTACTTAGCATTTTGCATTTCTCTGATTGGTTGAAAGAGTGCCCCAAGAGTCAAGTTAGCGATGTCACTCCCAGAATACAGTTCTGTTTTCTGACCCAGTGTCTGCCACTCTTCATCAGATATGTTTATACAGCTGTCTTTTGTGTGGATTTTCAGCAGCTCAATACGTGCTTCCCTTAATAAAACAGAAAAATTACAAATTCTGGTTTACTGTCAACAAATTACTTTAAAATAGTCTTTAAAAAAATTAGGTCAAGAAACACATCTGTTAAGTTACTTAAACACTTAAAAATGAATTCTTCAGTAATATGTATTGGTACATGAAAGAGTATGAGAGAAAAACGCTTGACTGTTTTATCAAGTACCAATTTATGACTAAATACACATATCTTTCTCTCTATAAGAAGTATTCATTACAGACAATTATTTTAATGATAGCAGGACTAAAGTTAACATCAGCTTGAATTATAACTCATGTTGGAAATGTTATGCACTTTTATAACTTTCCTACCCTACACGCAAGCCACTAATCTGCCACTGGGGAGATTGCCACTAGCGTTTACTGTTGGTGGCCCACTATCGAACTGCTGGTGTATTCATCTTGGCAATATTACCACTGGCCACTAGAGGACTACTAGTGTCTTGCATGTAGGGTAGCCAAATGACCAAACAAATTTTTTTTCAATGGGCTTATTGGTCGGGTTGAGAACTTTCCAGCACCCTATTATAAGTGATAACTACACATTTTCATTAAAAAAACCATAACAATTATATATATATATATATATATATATATATATATATATATATATATATATATATATATATATATATTTTATAAGCAATTTGAGAAACCTTCAAGTCTTATTTGGCATAACTACATAGGAACTAATTAGATGAACATGTGCCTCACCAAAAAAGATTTCAAAGAAAACTTAAAATTGGTACAGCATTTACATTCATTCTTTGTTTTCAAGGTTTTTTTTACACACGCACGCACACGTATATATATATATATATGGATGTAAAGCATAAGTTGAGAGGGTTTAAACCATTACTCATAAAGAGTTGGTGATACACTTTCCCATATGTTCACTTCACAAAAAAAGAAAACTAGAAAGAAAACTTATTCATTATCTTTTGAAAACTGCAATGCTCACAATGTATTACATTGACTCATGAATTATATCCTATCCAACATATGTTGGAAATCTTTCAAGTCACAAAAATAGTTTTTCAGTTCAACTTAAATATTATAGTATTAACATAATTTAAGCAAATGCCACATTGATTGAATAATTATATATAAAAATTTTTTAATTAAATTTACACAAAATCAAAAGTTTTTTTAAATGTCTAAAACTTTCATATTATCCAAGAAATATTGTTTACATAATATCAACTCTATTTTCCATCTAAAAGAATATGTATTTTCAATTATACTATCAGTAGAAATGTAAATTCACTGGAAAATAATACTATTTAGATTTCATCAATGGAAAAAAAAAACAAAGATGATAATTGTAATTTTCAAAATTCATCAAATGATAATATTATTCCTACTTATTTGGAAGTGGAATATAAATTCTCTTTTGAAAGCGTCTCAAAAAGGCTCCATCAAGTTCCCAAGGACAATTTGTTGCACATAATAGAAAGACTTTGTCTCCATTTTCTATATTGCCAACTCCTTCCATCTGTTTGAGAAGTTCAGTTTTAAATCTTCGCGTATGTTCTGCTTCCTGAATATTTCTTTTTCTGCAAATGCTGTCAATTTCATCAATGAAAATTACCTGCAAAGAAATAAAGGTTGAAACCTACCTTATGTATATCTATACTACTATAGTCAGGATATATTCTATAACAAGAAAAAATTGATAAACATTTATATTTTATATAACTGATTTCTTTTACCAAAATTGGTAAAAATTAGAACTTTAAATTCTTAATATATACCAAGATAGTATTTATAAAATTGCTATACTTGTTATAACACAGTTTAGAATTTCTGTTTTTTAAATAAATAAAATAATTATTGAAAATTTGTTGAAAAGAATACATAAAAATATAATTAAATATAAAATAATTTATATATATATAAAATATATTTAGAAAATTCTCTTTTAGCAGCAGGGGCACTGCTTTTATTTTCTTGAGAGCATATGAAGTTCCAACAAACTTTACTGAGGTATAAATTTTTAGGAAATACAAACTAGTTTTAAAGTTCTTTTTTTCCTTCTATCTTTAAAAAATGTGTCCTTTTTATTTTTATATTTAATTTGATTGTAAATCTTCTGCTTTTCTTGGATTCACTATTCCTTCCTTCCTTCATTCATTTATTTCAACTAAGCTATTGACATAATCAAATCATTAAAAGTCTTTGTTTTTACTTTGTATAATACAGATAAAATATGATTTTTTTCATATTGCCATGTCAAATGATGAATGAGTTCACAGTGATAGAACCCTGGCTCTACAAACTGGTCTAGAAGGGCCATGGAATGTGAATATATTTTCATTAAGTTCCAAGTCATCCAACCAACATGTCTGGGGAAATCCATTTGCAAATCAGAAAGAGATCTTGATTAAGTAGTATAAAACCCTTAATTATGACAATTTTAGCTGTAATCAAGGAAGAGGAATCATTATAAACTTCATTTTTATGTATATTTTGGTCTTAAGTCTCCATTATTTGAGCTAATTATTCCAATCTAGTGTCAAGAAAAAGTGTCCAGGAAACCATATAGAGTAATATTATATTATTTTCTTAGCAATTCAACACAAAAAATATGAAAAAATCTAGAACTGGGTTAAAAATTCTGCTTATTTTTACAGATGACAACATAACATTAACAGTTAAAATATTTAATTTGCATATAAAGATGGTTTTTATATTATGTTTAGAGTAATTAAACATAAAACAAAATTTTAAATATAGAATAGTAGTATGTGTGTATGATATACACAAATAGCAACATAGACAAATATATAATATAGCAATTTATGAATGAAAATTCAACTGTAGTGACTACTCTGATACACCACGCCCACAAAATACTTAATAATTATTGGCTAGAAAATAAGTACGATTTCCTACAGGACAATTTATCCATCGCAGTAGCCACACCAAATTTTCTGCCATTGACTTTGCCAAACTTGGTTTGGTAAAAAATCAGTGATTGGTTGATTTTTGACCAATCATATAATTTAAAAATTTCCTTTCGATATTTTTCCCGCCCCTCTCTGGAGCCTACTGAAAAAGTATAAATACCACGAAAATAAAACAATAGAACAGTAGTAGAACAAATAAATCAACAGAGCTCAACTACGTACGAGTACCTACATTCTTCTACACAGACACAAAACTACAATTGCACTACGCTGTGAACTGTCTGTCCAAAAGCCAAGTAACAAACTCAAAATTCTATTATCCTTTTGTACAAGCTTTTTCATACTTGAACTCAGTTATCATTTATCACTGAACTCTGAATATTTAAACAAGAAAGTTATTTAATACATATTTTCAATCTTGCATCAGTACAAGGGAAACTACTTCCTTTTTCTTAATTTTATTTCATCAAGCACGATTGTTGTACTCATCTATTTTCAATACATTTTATTGTTGATTACTATATAATCTCTCGTTATTTCTTCCTTGTGTCTTTTGCAAATTTAAATGTGATGTGCTAACCAAAAACGCAACCTTCACCAAAGCCTTCTTAACAATTCTAAACCAAATCTAATTAGCACGCCACGCAACTATAAGATATTATTATAAGCATAAAGTGAGTAATAATTATATAAGTAGTTAAACAATGAGTTTCATATTCAAATGTTCATCAATTGATAATTAAACCAAATTTGAAATTTTGAATAATTGAAACAAATATTTTAATTTTACTTTCAGTCAAATAAAAAATACTTACCGATCTAGAATTACTTTGACACGCATGTTGAAAAAGTTCTTTGATTGACCTAGTGAATATTAAATCATATGAATTTAATTTAAAACACAATATTTTAAATATAATTTCTAATCTAACTGACAATTCTAATAACTCTAGTGTCATATAATGTACACATAACTTTATAAAATTAATCAAATTGTTTGATTTATTAAGTAAAAATAAAAATATGATATTTTTAGCATTAGGTTTGGGGAAAATAATCATGGCTTTTAACTATCTATTTTAAAGCACCATATCTCAGTATTAAAAAAAAATCAGTATTAAAAATCAGAATGTTTAAAGCTGCTTGAAAAGTCTAAGACAGATCTGATGAATAAATTAGGTGAGGTAGAGTGAGGCATTGTCATATACACAAACCTTATTTTGGTCATCATAGTTACCATGACAACCTGTTACACAGCACTTTTTGACCATTTTAAGAAAGGTTTGAGGGTACTGAAATTAAAAAATATTAACTAAACTATTATTTTGTAAAAATTATGTGGTGCTTCTAAAAAGTGTTTGAAATTTATATTCTAAGGTCTGGAGGGTTTAGATTTTGATATTTAGGTTTCAGAATTTAAAATTTAAAGTTTGTATGAATGTGGGAATCTTTTAGAGATGGATTAAGAAATGCCAGGACGAAGGAATTTGGGATTCAGACTTGAGAATTTTAGAATTTGGAAAATTAAATTTTGGATAATCGTATTTTATGGGGAAGGGGGCGGATCAATCACCTCCTCCCCCATAAAAAAACAATTACCTAAACAAAATTAACCAGTTTAATTATTTTTACAGTATATTCTTTTTTAAATTTACTGTAAAAATATTAAACTGGTTTTGTAACAACAATGCTAGTAAAATTCAACATGCATTTTTTAAATAATTATTTGTTTTTTAATTTTTAAATCAATATATTTGTTGTTATGAAGAATAATATCATAGACAAAATATTAAATTAAATTTTTAATCAATTTTTTTTCAAATGGGCAAATTTCTGTACAGTAGCATAAATTAGCAGTGTAAAAAGTTACATACATTTTTTCTTACAAGACAATCAGCATACTTCACGTGTTATAAAGGCAACATAAATTATCCATTAAAAAATGAATTTTACAATCAAAATATTCGTTATTATGAAGAATAATAGCATAAGGAAAAAATTTAAATTAACTTTCTGTGACAAAATTCTTAATAATATTTTTTTTAATATTTCGCTGTTTAAATCACAAAAAAAGAGAACAATGTTGTCTTATCTTTGTGGTATATTTTTAAGAACAGCTGTAAAATATTAAATTTATTATTGAATTTAATTTTTAACATTAAATTTATGTGATAAATTATTTAATAAGTGTCATTTTTCATTAATTTTCCAATGAAAAACATTATTAATTTAGCGTTTCAACAGATAATAAAAAAAAAAAAAACTTTTATGTTAAAGTAAAACATAAATTATTCATAAAAAATTAATTTTATGCTTAATATCATCATTGTTGAAGAAAAATATTTATGTGATAAATTCTTAATAACATGTGTAAATTTCACATTGAAAAAGTTTGTTTAAAGATAAAATATGCAAAGTTCAAATAAAATAAATAACATACTTACTTTAGTACCTTAAACAATAAACTTAAGTTAATCCAAACATAAAAATTTCTTTAAAAAGAAAATGAATTTCATAATCTAATTCCAGCAACAAACTTTTACTTGATTTCAAGGTCTAAGTTATGGATCAGCTTTCTTGCACCATAATTTCTTGCATTCCACATTATTAAAGTATTCATTTTATATTCCCTATCTCAATTTGTTTAAAAACATTTAAATACAGCTCTGCTTAATTTATATCTAAATTATATCACATATGAAAGCAACTTCACAAAGCTGATGCAAATGATTTTCAGTGCTTAATATGGATGTTTTAAGTATGTTGGTTTTCTCTAGTGTCATATAATGTTGATTTTTCGCAATATCATGATTTGATCACTATCAACTTCAATTATTCTACCCAATTATGAAGCATTGTTCAGCAAGATATTTTCAGTGTAGAATTTTGCAAACTATTTTGCCATAAAAAGCAAAATTTTTGTTTGCCACATTTTACATTTCTTAAAATAAAAATGCATAATATGCTGAAAATGTTGCTTATTTTCTTCCATATTCAATGTTAGAATCAATTAACAAAAATATATCAGTTTTGACAATATTTTTAAAATGCTTATCTATACAACAGTTGTCAATATAAAGTCAAAAACAATATTAATGAATGAAGTTACTTAAAATCAAACATCCCAGTTGCCATCTAACAATAAAAACAGAATTTATTTTTAGCCAATGTCCTATATTAGTGAAACAAAAACACTGTTGGCTATAAAGTCTAAGAGAACAGCAGAAGATTGAGAAATCATGTTCGTCTTTGGAAAGCATAAATCTGAATTGGAAATACATACTTTTCACTCTCCCCTACCCAACTGGAAAGAAGATCTGCACTGGAGATAGAATAAAATGTTGATGTTATAGCAGAGGAGAGTGCCAGAGCCAAACGGGATTTTCCTGTTCCAGGTGGCCCATACAAAAGAATTCGCTTCCAAGGCTTTCTGTTTCCTAAAATTAAAAAAAGATACAACTATTTTTTTTCAACTAATTATATTTTCTTTATATATATTTTTAATAATCTCATGACAGACATTATTACTAATAGTTTCACATATGTATACTATGTCTGATTTTAGTTTGCAAGTCAATGTTTTGACTATAAAATTGGTATTAACCAATGTTTGTAAAATTTTCAGAATATTGTTTTCACCCTGTTTTGGATTTTCTTCACTGTCTTGATAAAGTACACCTTTAAATTATCCACAGAGGGCATCTAACTTCACAGTTGGAATTATGGAAAGGTCTTCAAGATCTTGTACAAAATCTGAAATTCAAATATAATACCTGCTTGATTTCCTTTTTGTAAGTGATATGCATTTAGTGCCCACTCAGCTGAAGACCTTGAGCAGCTCATGAACTATTTTTAAAAGGCTTGCTGTAACTCAGAATTTACCATCATCTCAAGAAAAAGCAAGGGACAAAACACAGACTGCTCATTCTGCATTAATGTCCCTGATCATGATCTCGAAGTTGTCCGTAACTTTACATACAATCTCAGACTCCTTCTCTCTTGACACTGCGCTAAACAAGCATCTTGGTGAGGTTGCTATTTCTATGTTCACATTGACAACGAGAGTTTGGGATAAGAGCAAAATGACAAAGCATACCAAGGTCCTGGTCTACAAAGCAACCCCTAGTATGGTGGTGACATTTGGACTGTGTGCTTGACAGGAATGGAAGTTTTCTTTGATGCAACCAGAACATCTCTTGGCAAGACAAAGTTCCCAACAATTCTGTCCGCAAGAGGACTGGGATTCTCAGTATGTACACTCTTTTAAAGCAAAGATGCTTGCACTGGCTCAAACATGTGCAAATGGATGACAGCCAAACTTAGACATGTTGTGTGAATGGATGAAAGTTGAATACCTAGAGATCTCTTGAACAGAGGGTTGGCTCAAAGAAAGTACCCTGTAGGCAATCCCCAGCTATGTTACAAAGATGTCTGTAAAATACAGAAAGGCCTTTTCAAGTTCAAAGAGACATTTGTCCAACAGTCAAAGGTCAAAAGGCAAAGAAGGAAATACCAAAGTCCAACAAATAGATCAACATCAAACTTTGCCTATGCAAAACGTGGGAAGGATTTCCATTCTCAAATAAGCCTATCAAGACATAATGAACACTGCACCTGAAACATCATCCACAGTACAACACCATAATTTCTTGAGACTGACAGCTACCTAATTATTTTGCATGGATATATGACTCTTTTCATACTTTGAAAACGATAAGGTTAAAGTAAGTATTGTATTCTCTGGAATATTCAAATATTAGAAAACAAACTAAAAAGTTGGTTTAAAAAACTTAGGATTTTTTTTAAAAAAAACAGATGCTGAAATTATTGAATGCACTTTTAAAAAAATAGCTTTGAAGAGTCAAATTTATTAAATACAGTGAATAGAAATAATGTAAAAGAAATTATTTTAAAAAGTTTCATGGATTCTTTTAAAAAATAATTTCTGGTAAGCATTGCAATGGCAATATAAAAACTGAATTGTCATACCTGTGAAAAGATGTGGGAACTTTAAAGGCATAATTATAGCTTCATGCAAAGCTTGTTTGGCATCATGAAGCCCAGCAATGTCATCAAAACTCAACTGTTTTTTAGTTATAATTGTATTTTCAATGGCAGAAATTCGATTTTCCTTTTGAATGTCACACTTATTTTCTTTCATATCTGTAAAAAATACCCCCAAAACACAATTACAACATATCTATCACATTATAACTGTGTCTATTCATTTGAAGTTTGATTTTTTATGACCAGAACAAACACAATGTATATCATGTGAAAAAAAAGTGTTAATGTGTATATAAATATATAATTATTTCCATCTGGTTTTCCTTTTTGCCTATATAACAAAAAATCATTTCTTCACATTATGTTGTATTTGTGGGCACGGCACTTGGATTTTAATTTTTCACTTTTTTAGACTGTCCCTATAAAAGCTAAACAGACATTCTTTGTCTACTTCATTGTTCGATGAAAGAATTACTATCTAAATATACCATGTTTAATATATTAAATATATATATGCTTCCTTTGGTATTTTGGTTTTCATATTTTCTCATCTTCATTTTTAACTCTTAGCATAGAATAAACTTAAAATTAACACTATTTCATTAAATATTCAAGTTTTGTATAATACATACAAAATTTGTTATTTTGAGAATTTTCTTGATTTTAACAGTAATCCTAAAATGCAAACATTTTCAGTAATTTCATTTCATTCTCAATGTGTTAAATTCTCTTTAAGGTATCAATATAACCTTATTGATAATTTGTTTTCTGGCATTACATGATTTACTTTCACTTAAATATGAATTATAAAAATTTTAATGTTATTGATTTTAATGTTATTGACAAATTCATGAAATTAATTATATTACCTTTCTCAACAGAAGTACCACCTTCTTGGATATTTTTTATGCTACATTTGGTGGTGAACATTTTACTCTGAGTTTCAAGAGATTTTAGGATCTGATTCAGAGATTCCTTCAATAAATAGACAAAAGACAATAAAGACAAAAATATATTCATAAAATTTGGGTTATGATATTTTCTCCATTTTTAAAGCATCTAGCAAACATCTTCAGAGTTTAATAGCTAATGATTTCATGTAAAATTTTTATCATTTTTATGAATATATTACCACATAATGATGTACAGTTGGTGTAATAGGTATTAGCACAGAACATGGAGTTCAGGATTGTTTGCATTCACTCCTTATTTGCATTAATCCATCTCTTCTACCTTTAACTATAACTCGTAAATAATATTTGATTTTGTATAAAATGTTTCAAGAAACAATGATAAATATCTCTAATCAGCATAATTTTAAGGAAAACTGATTAACATGTTAGGCTATTTATTAGTTATTTATTAATCATAGCTTCATATTGTGTTGTACCAATCTTTTGTTTTGCTACCTAGGTTCAAACATGAACTAAGGGCACCAATGAGATTGGCTCAACTGCCTCAGCAACTACAACAGACCACTTAAGAGTTTTATTAAATAATTATTGAATAATCAGATTGTAGTAGTTTGGTGTTAACATGGCTAAAATTTTCATTAGAAATGGGAAAATTGGTCTTTATAAAAATAAGCAAATGTTGAATGTTTCTGTTTGTAATTTTGTTCTTTGAAAAGAAAATATGTCCTTAGAATATAAAATAAACACTAAAAATATACAAAATACATAGATAATTCCAAATATTACAAGCCAAAATTTTACATATTAAAATTTTAATAAACTTTAATTATACTGAAGTAATTATCAAATATGTAAACACTGCATTTTATGATTCAATTTATATTTTTATAAAAAATATGAAATACATTTTAATATCTTTAATTATAACTATTACAAATAGTTAATATTTCTTACCATAAAAAGTGGATCAGTTTCCAGTGATACAAGTTCTTGTATTATTTCATAACAATGATGAATTGAGTTTAATACAACATCAATATTGATATTACAAAGTTTCTGAATTTCTTTCATGACACATTCCAAGCTGTAAAATTATTGAACAACTTTAGAAAATAGCAATGCAATAAAAAACATTATTTTAATATATTAATGTTGAATATGATACATAAGAAATTTTAACTTTAAATAGTAGAATAATTGCTAAATATTAGATTCAAATTATGATTAAAAAAATATTTCCAAATTTGTTAATAAAAAAGTGTATCTTTCTGGTGATATATCAAATAACTACATTAGGATCATTGTAAAATTTTTATTTAGTAAAGATAAAAAAGCAAATCTTAAGTAGATTCATGACTGATAAAGTGAAAGAGTAATTCGAAAGTAAAACAATATAATGACAACTCACTTTATGTCTAAAGTTATAGTACAGAGATTCATAATTTTAAGCATTTTATTCAACAATACAAGATTCAATAAAATGCATACACAAGTATTACAGGATAATATCCATACTGTTACCTCTACAAAGGCAATTTAAAAATATATTATTTCAACCCATTCTTCACACACATATATACACACACAGTATTTACATTAGTCGGACTATTGTCCTCATCTTTGTCGCCATATTTGTCACAACGTTTCGGCCGTTGTACGCTCCGGCCTTCTTCAGGTGGTTGGAATTTCGAACCGAACCCTTTTTCGATCTATTGGGGTAGACTGTTCTAGTTCCATGAGCCATGTTTGATGGATTGATAATGGATGTCAATTATCAGTTATCTCCTGGTAATTTTCCCTCTGAAAGTTCTCCACTGCCTGAACCGGGTATTGAACTCACACTCTTTGGGTCTGTCACTGGATCTAACCAACGCCTTTATCCACTGTACCATGTGTCCTTGAGGACATCTGGGTATGAATTTCTGAGTATTATAAACCTAATTTTTCAGCAATCATTTTTTACCAGTACTCATATTGCAACTTTTTGTTATCATTGCTGTTCTCTGGCACTCCTTATTACTGGTTCCCATATTGTATTTATTTCTATGCTTGGCCGACTCAGGAGATTTTTGTGGCCTAGCATATGTGCTGATTCCTTAAGTTTATGAATTTTCCAATGGTGTTCCCTGTCTATGATCTCAACCTGATCCCACAGGGGACGGTGATCTCCCTTCTCTCTCCATATGTGGTCAGCCATGCCTGATTTTTCTACTTCCCCTCGCATTACAGCTTTCTGGTGTTCTTGAAGCCTTACCTTGAGGGGGCGGCCTGTTTCTATACACACACATTCAAACATGCAAAATCAGCTATAATTCTTACATTCATGTCTATCATAATAATATTAGTATTGTTTTGAAATAAATATTTTACATCTTTAAATTAAGTTTTTCACTTTTAAACAAAAACAATGCAAAATATTTTAAAAGATATCATTTTACAAACAATTTTCATCCCAACAAATTTATACCTTCCTAATATAAAAATTAAACAACTATCAAGGAAAAATATAACAGATAGCTTTTAAGTACCTTATCAGATATGAACATCTGACTGCATAGGTTTAGCACAACTTGTTATGATGTAACAGTTAATAGCTTGTCTGACAGTTTAATTACTATTGAATAGTGAATTTCATCCTCATTAGATTTGTGCCAAATCTAAGCTATACTTAATAAGTAATTAGGCACCTTATTAGTAAGCTGGACTTGTAGATCATCAGTAGTAGGTTCAATTCTCACTGGGTGCCTCATACTTGTAGCCAAATGTCAAAACTAAGCTATACTTAAGAAATAACAACTGCTTTATCAGTATAGTGATGAATCCAACTTGTTGAGAATTCAATCAGATTGACTAGACAATGATTCTGAGTTGAAGAAGCAAGGTCCATTGATTTGCCAAGGGACAGCTAACCAAGTTGGAAACTCAAAACACACTAATGGATAGGGAATAAGTAAGTGTTATGATACGAATACGAAAATGAACAAAATATTTTCAATATCTCTAATCTCTCTTATTACTAATAACATATTTACTGTTATATTTATATTTTTAAGTGTTAACAATCTGAAAAAATGTTAATTTGAAATTGTATTTAAGTGAAAGATAAAACCAAAAAGTGTATGCTTCACAAATATTAAAATTTACAAAACTTAACTGAATGCTAAGAGCATTAAAAGCAGAATATATTATTAAATGCAAGCTGCATGAAGAAAATCATATGAACAGTTAATGTTACGAATTCAAACAAGAGAGGGCAAAATGCTAAAATAGTAACATTAATCATTAAAATGTTTAAGATAATCATTATCAAGAATGAAGCCCGAGACTCGGAAGATAAGTTAATCCAAGCTTTATTCGGCAAAATACAAGCAGGGTTCACATCACATGTGCTCCTGGTATTCTCAAATATGGCTGATTGTCGTAATCCAGAGAAAGGGCCGTAAACGAATATGGTGTTGTAAAGGAGTCTCACAGACCATCTCTTATTTACGACAATCATATTTTGAACAAAATACTAATGCGGATTTAAAATATTATGAAACTCATTTGAATATAAAAGACAAACTTACCAAGAGACTGCTTCTGCATCATTCATCAAAATGGACCCAACAAAGAAATTTGATTGAATAGAAAATAGTTAATTAAAAATATTTACAATACTCTTTTTCTAAACTGTTATATATCATCTAATAATAAAAAGTAAAAAATACATTTCTGTAACCAATGAAAGTTACATAGTTGACAAAAGCTGTAAAAGTTTTCTTTTAGATAAATTTTGTAGTTATTATTCAAGTCATAAATGATTTGCTAAATAAGCAATTAATACAAACAATGATTGATGAAAATGAAATTGTTAAAGTACTTTTAAGTGTTTACATATTTAAAAGTGATGTTTTTAAGACAAGGAGAAAATAGTATACAAATACATATATGATTCTGAATATGATTCTGAAATAAAGTTAAAATCAGATATTTTTTTATTTTAAAGAAAAGAAGTATGGTAAAAATGAGATTGCACAATATTGTTTGTGACTAAATAATAAAGAAATATGTATTTTGAAAACTGATGCTCAAAATTACTGTGTATAAATCATTATTAGTGATAATTTAGGCAAAGCTTGTTTCACACACAGTTATAGGAATGGAGCAAAATGAAGGAATGTTAATAGAACATAATTGCTGAACATTCCTATTTGAGATTACAGATTCCATCCAGAAATTATAAGGACACTATGGAAATTATTTTATTGATTTCTTATTGAATTAGATGTCTTGGGAATGGGAGATTATAATGTATGTATAAGTGATATACTTTTAAAGTAGTTTATTCAATGATTAATAGTCCAAGGGGTTCAGTTTTGTTGTTAAATCTCATTTCTTGGTGTTCAGCAACAATAAAAACATTAAGACTAATTAAATTTAAATTATACACTTAATTCCCAACAAGTAAATGACATACATCTCTTAGGATAGATTCATAAATGCTGTATCATATTTTCTAGTTAGTAAATGTAGTCACTAATTAATTAGGTATTGGTTTAAATATTACATATGTTACTAAATAAAAAGATTATCTCAAAATAATTGTAAGTAGATATATCAGCTTGATGTTATAAATTTTTTTCCTCATCCCAAATATCAAAACTAGTCTTATAAAAATTGAATTAAGCTATTTCTTAATGTAAATAGAGATATTTTATTCTGGTAGACTCTGAAAACTGGAGAGGGAGAATATGTGGATTCATACCATTCCTAAGGGTATTTGCACGTAAGTAAATATGCTGAACTCAATGGGAATTGGAATTTGGCTCTAGGATCAACAATTCCAAGCCATTATCCATTGCACCAGCTGCACGGCTAAGCGATCACCCATCTAGATACTAACTAGGCTCAACATTGCTTAACTTTGGTGATCATATGGAAATCAGTGTTTCAATGTGATGTGGTAGTAAGCTAAGGCTTATTGCAAAAAAATGTGTCTACCAGATGAACTGACTGAGAAAGCTTTCCATTATGGCATTATACATTGTAAATTTTCAATTTAGAACCACTTGGTTCACTGCTTCAAAAACTTATTTTATAAAAAATGAAAACAAAAAAAAAAAGAAAAAAATGTCATTTTCATAAAGCACAGAACAGACATAATAAAAAAATTCATCAAAAATTATTTTTTTACCATAATCAAAACTTTATCGGATATTTTTTCATTTTTAAGAAAACAACCTATTTTATTTTCTTTCATTAATAATTTGAAAAACATTAAAATATGTACCTAAAAAAAGAAAAACAAAGTGATACCCTAAGGTTTAAAATGCATTTTAAAAAATGAAAAATCTCTCTTGAAGTTTTTATTTTAGTTTTAATTTCAAGATAATAGATTAAATTTAATATTTCCAATAAGCAAAATACTTTGCTGTATTTCAAACTGAATTTACATTGATTGGAATCAATTTTTTTTAGTTATCAGTAAAAATGTTAAATCTGACAAATCTGTCAGCACAATATTATTCTCTTTATTAAATAATCTTTCAAAATTAAAATTGAAGAAAATTAGCTGATTTAGACTTTAATCTGACTTTAAACAAATATTACTTACTTTTAGTTTAAAATATTGCAGAAAAGCATTGTTTAATGTTTATATGAAGTATTGACAATTCTCTTGATAGACTTGTGTTTGGAATTTTTTCTACAGGGAACATAACTGTAACAATTACTTGATGAATATAATGTAAATGTCTTTTTTTATATATATTTTTTCATTACCCAGTAATCTTAAAAAATTAAGAAAATATTCTAAGCAACCTAATATTTTATTGAATTTTAGTTCTTTGGCTTTATAGTTTTACTTACAAAGATACTTCTTGAGGAAATTTTAGAAAATTACCAATAAATTTTAAATTTACTATAGTTACCACTTATTTTCTGATAATGTTGGGTATGTCTGTATTTACATAAAACAGCATGTTTATACACATGCAAAAAAATTACTGGGGGTGGAGCACTTTTCCATTTATGATTAGTAAATATAGGTTTTAGTTAATAACAATATCACCTAAGTATTACAAATTAATACAGAATTTTAAAAGATTTAAAACTTTATAAAAACATAATATTAAAAAAATGAAAACAATTCTTGTAAAAATTTATTATTCATCAAAAACATTATTTTTTCTTAAGACAATGTCACAGTAGTGTACATATCTTATTAAAAAAAGCAATTAAAAGTTTTTCTAATTAAATAATGTCTTAGTTTTTATTGTATACTTTATTATACAATTCAGGGCAGATTATCTGTAACTTGAGGTACAGTTTGACAAAAAAATTTAATAATTTAAATTCTCCAAGGGCTTGTCCTTAACTAATAAATATTTAAGCACTACAAAAATTAATTTATCAAGATTTTATAAAATTAAATAAATGGGAGGGGGGGTGTCAACAAATATTTTTTACCAAGATTTTCTCAAAAATAATTTAATTCATTTGTAAATAAATCTTGAAAATTTAATTAAAATCTGACAATTATCTGATTTTTGCAAGAATTCTCAAATCAATGCGTTTTTGGTTTTTCACCATAAAAACGCGGTAAAATTTCGCAAATGGTCACCTGTTGCCGTTGACGCAAAAAAAAAATAAATAAATAAAAATAAAAAAAAGTTCTTTTAACTAAAATTACGAACGTTCTAAAAAGCATTGAAAAATAATGATCTCAAAAAATCCTTTGGTATTTCCTCTTAATAATAACAAAGATTTTGGTGGCATTTTTTCATCATGGTATGCTCATTTTTTTTTTTAGAAAATATTTGGGTACCTACACACATTAAAAATAAAGTAATTTCTATGGTTAATTTCAGGTTCGGTTTGTATGGGGACACCCATATGTCCAAGACAATTTGAATTCGTTTTTGTTTAACTTAATTTTTAAATTCTTTATTATTGTCTTTGATTTAATTATATTCTTTTTCAATGTATAACAATTTAACCGGTCTTACAGTAATAAACCAGTTAAAAATCGTTTGAAGTTTGTCCAATCCAATTCATACGAAAACAGACCAGTCAAAAAGAGTAAATGAAAATCACTTAATTAGAATGTGCCGCAGTCAAGAGTTCAGATAAACTATTATAAACATTTTAAAGTTTTTATTGAAAAAAAGTAAGAATTTATGGTGATTTCATAGTTTAACGGACCAAAATCATATTTTCAAGTGTTTTATGAAGTCATTCACTGGACGGACTACAACTCTAAAAAAAGCAAATATCAAATTTAGGAAAACAAAGTTTTTTAAAAATCCGAAAGTAAAATAAACATTTATCACTTATATAGGCATTTATCTATTTTTCAAAAGCTGGTGTTTCTTTCTCAATGCGTGAATAATAATAATAATACGAATAACAATTTTACAATGCTACTAAAATTGTTTTTTTCAACCGAATGCCGTCTCTCAGCAACCATGATAATTTGGGACATTGCTATACTTATATATAAATATTTCCGTCTTCAAGATAATATCATTAAATTGTTTCATTCATTCTAAAAACCTCAACCATCAATATAAATAAATGTAAAATATTTCTTAAGTTTACCGGCATACATAGGTGTGAGCGCCATTTCTCTGTCGTCTGCTTTTCAAATAACTCAACTAAAAAATGCAAGGGCAGATAATTCTTCACGGCAGTTCTAAATTATTTTTGAATATTCATTATTGCAAATAGGTCTAAAAAAATGTTTAGCGCCATATATAAAGAAAGATGCATTGAGAACAATAAATGTAGATAAAATATTTGTATACATTAACTTTTTAAAATTAGTTGTTTTAAAAAAGCATAATATTTAGTGTATGTTTCATTTAAACCAATTTAAAATATCACAATACTTTCCCATTATTTTTCAGACAAGCATTTTTTTTACAGAAATCACAAAAAATCAAAGTGTATCAGCCTAATACCTGTTCCTCAAATTGTCATTCAAATTTACTAATTCAAATGGCCTTTATGATCAATGTCCTAAATAAGTCAGAGTTATAATATTGATGGCCAAGTTGTGGATTAGTTCATATATTGGTATAGTATTGATTGTTAATTTAAGAATGTTAGGGTTCTACTCTCTTAATTAAAGTAGCATTAAATTGTTTCATCAAGACCTGATTGAAAGCTGAAAATCACTCTTACTCAGAAAATCTTGATTACTAATTTCTGATCTTATTAGTATGGTATGAATTAACGTTTGAGAGGCTTAATAAAGTATGCTCTCTAGCAAAATGAAAACCACTTTGTAGGAGAAACCATGATCTGATCCAGTATACTTAGAAATTACTGTTTAGATTTTGGATATGAAAAAAATTTGCCAATATGGGCTTTGGAGAAGATCTGAATGAGAGTACATGTAATTCAGACTATTTAAAAAACAAGGTGTCTATTCAAACATGAGTTCATTTGATAATAATTGTCAGACTTAATCCATATCATATGTTGTCATTGTTTATGTTAAGATATGTTTCATGAGCTGAAAATGATCGATTGAAAAAAAATTGTTGATCATTGTGTGTTTATAAACAGTAATGTGCTGACCGTGTTTGGAAAATAATAAAAAAAAAAAAAACAAAAAAAAACATTCCCATCACTCCTGATACAAATAGAAATATCTACACATTGTTAAAAATTAAAATAAAAAACATCCTTGATATTGTCATAGAGGACATAAATGAATGGAATTGTCTGTTTATGTAAATAAGCAGGATTGAAGAGAGTTAGCATTAGGTCAATTGCTATTTGTACCTTCCTGTAGTAAACCTATTTCATTATTTACCTACGATTCAGACAGTTTTTATGTCAAGAAAAACTGAATAAAAATCTTAATCACAGTACTTTGTGAGACATCTTTAATGAAACTTGTATAAAAGAGGGATTGCTGCCCAAATACACATATATATATATATATATATATATATATATATATGTATGAGAGAGAGAATTAATACAAATATAACATAGTTGATTAGTATTACCTTCAGCATCCAGAGTTTCGTAGATTGACCCTCCAGCAATCACTCCATCCACTTATCAAGGGCTATCAGCAATTTTATATATATTATTATAGTTTTATGAATAACAATGTAACAATTACATTAATTTTTTTTCCTATTGTTGTATAGACATGCATTAGTTGCTATTTCTGCTCTTAAAATACACAAATTTAGAGTTATATTTGTAACAAATACAAAATAAGTTATTCTGTTGTATAAAAGGGAACCAGTTTATCAGAGTAAGATTTTAAATATGCTACTAAAAATTAATACAGTTTCTCAACATATTCTTAAGGAAATTCTGGCAGTCAATTATAGTATGGCATTTATAAGCTTTAGCTAACATTTTAAGTTCCACATGAACTCATAGAAAAAAACATTAGTCACTGCAGAAAGAACACTAGCAATGAAAAATGGAATCTTCTGAAGAAAAAAAAAATAGTCATATTTGAGAGGAATCAATGGAAATTCTGAAATCATTGGTCCTTGGGCAAATATTACAATGAGAATTGATATGTTTTAATAATGTATTAGAACAGAAAAGACCTAAGGGAGATGAACAGTGCAACCTGAGTGCCAATCTTTATGTTGCATAAATTAACATGGAACTGGAATGGAATTTTTTTTCTACGTGCACCACATTCCTGCAAATTTTATCCTATAATTTGTCTCATGTAAACATCCTTGCTGAGCCAGAGTTTATAACAAGTTCAAGATATCAAAAAATACCAAAGACAAATCAAAATAATTACAATTTAGATAACAAAACAGTGTGAAATGCAATAGAAAGCAAAGGAAAATACTTTGATGACTGAATAATGAAGTTATGGATTTTGTAACTGGGTATAGTCCTTGTTTATGCATGAAAACACCTTTTGGAAGTTAAACTAATTAAAGTAGTTAATAAAAACCATTAAGAAAGATTACATTAGGCAGAGATTGGTGAGGAAAAGAACCAATTAAGTATCTTAATTAGAATCCATCAGTGCATAGTGGAAACAGAATCAGCAAGAATTGGATGTTAATCTAACTTAGAAAAGTCAAATAAATCCAGCATAACTAAAATTCACCCAATACTCCTTTGGCTTACCTTGTTTATGGTTGACAATGGTTTCTTGGATAAAATTTAAGTCACTAATGAAGATGTTTTTATTTTGTACTATTCAGTCAGTTCAACATGGAATTATGGGAAGATATGAATCCTGGATCTTAGGCCACTTTTCAGCATTAGAGGCATCTGGTTTTCAGATATTGGAAGAATCTTGAGAACTTGAGTTTAATTGCAAAAAAGCAGCTGTACATAACTGTCAACATAAAGGCATATCTATTTAAGGGTTACATGGGATGATAAACAATCACTGCAAGAGAGATGAACATTCAGTGTGAGCTAGTCATATCCTTATAATAAACAAAATCTGTAGAACACAAAGTCATTGAGTTTTTATTGTGTGGAAATCAAAGAAACAAGAGGCTGGAGAGTCCTTTATCTTATGCCATGTCTATGAAAAATAGAAAGGAGTATGAGACAAGGAGGTGTCTTCTCCCCAGTTTACAGCGGCATTATCATAAGGGAACTGGAGGCCCTACCAGGATTTATTTATTAGTGTGTGTAATCTTAATATAGACATGCAGATGATACTGTATTGGTGGTTGACTCAGAAACTACAGCACCTTCTGAACTGAATAGTAGAAGAAAGTGAGAATAAAAAGACTAACCATCAACTTTGTTTTTTAAAAAGATTTTTCACCCCCAATCAAGGTGATAATGTCATTAAGATAGAAGGGGTTAGTGGGAGTGAAAAAGAATGAGAAGACTTTAGAAGAAACCGGAACTCAGCCTTAAACAGGAAACAAGGGATAAACCTTTACTCCTGTTCAAAAGAAGGGAAGGATTGTGAACCAGCTGATAGGCAAACCAATCACCTGGTTCCCAATCCTATTGAAAAAAAAAAGAAGCTTAACTATGTGAGAAGTATTTTAACAGAGTATGGAAAGTGAGAAACCAAGGTACTAACACACATTAGACTAGTAAAAGAAGCCTTCCAAAAGCTAAGCAAGGTGCTGAAAAATGGAAAAATTTGTTAGAAACAAAGAAAAGAGTACTGGATTGCTATGTAATATCCATCCTCTTATATGGCAGTGAATGCTCGACAATCTCCCCACAGATGTGGAGAAACTAGAGGCAACAGAAATGTAGTTATACAAAAGGACACTGAAAATTCTATGGACAGAACAAGCAAGCGACAAGGAAGTTTTAAAGAAAAAGGTAACCAAAAGAAAACTTATATTCAGAATCAGGAAATCAGCCAAAATTCCTTGGACACAATGAGTAAGAGGGTCTTGGAAAATTTAACTATCACAGGGTGGCATATTGAGGGCAAGAGGAAATAGAAGGCAGCAAGCTGCTTATCTGACAAGCTTGTTTGAATGGCTGGCAGAGCAGAGAGCCTTAGCAAAAAGAGAAAAATTTCTAAAGGCTACAAGGAATAGGAAGTTGTGGAGAACCATGATCATACAGGTACTGAAGGGATGCAGCATATAGATGAAGAAAGAAATTGGAGTTGGGAAAGTGCCCCCCCCCCCATTACCTAGTTTGCTTTTAAAAATCTCCAATTGCTGAAGAACTTTCTCATAATGGAATCAACATTATGAGAAAGTTCTTCATATAACAAAAGATTGTAACAATTTTATCAGTCATTGAATATTCTTGCTCACAACCCATACACTGTTTGCTATTGTTTGCAATGTACTTACAGGAACAAGCAAAGGTCGGTTTTCTTCAGCATCGCTTAATGTGATGCTATTTCTGTTGACATTGGATTTATGACATAAATCATGAGAATTACATTTTTCTAGACATTTGGTTTATTATTTTTTTTTCATGATTTTCAACAATTGTGCAATACACTGAGTTATGTCTCAAGGACAAAAGAATGTTTTTATTTCTAGTGATGAAAAAAAAATGTAATAATTTTCTTGTAAGCAAACAACTACATAATATACATGATAAAATATATGGAAAATCTAGAAGAAATGTATTTTAATTAAGTAGGATTATTTGACAATATATACATTTTTAAATATTACATATTTACGTTAAAACATTTGCTAAATTAGCATACAGTATATTCCTATTCTTGATGAGAGTAAATTGACTTAGTACCATTGGTACAGTCAAAAGTGTCATAATTAAGTTTATTATTTAATTATAAACATGCTGCCATTAAATATATGATACAATTCACCTTAAAACACATTCACTCATTCAAATTTTCTCAAAATGGCATCTCTGTTTATGTTTTATGTAACTGAACAAAGCAATTTCTAAAGAATTAATAGATTTTATTTTTTTTAATCAGACATTTTTATTACTTCAAACATTTTTTAGCAGGTACTTATATTTGAGTAGTCACTCCATTTTTTTTTAAATGGTGTTTGTTTACTGGCTTATGCATTCAAGAAAACTTAGAGAAAATGTGTCCTGATATGATTCAAACCTGCATCCTCTTTGCAAGCGAAACCACTGTCAGATTCAGTGTTCTTTGGCAACTTGGCTACAGAGAGCTTCATAATCAAGCAAGTTTCTATTTGCTTTAAAGCATATTCACTTGTTGAGATTTTCTTGAAAGCCATATCTGTTCAGTTTCTAATTGAAAATGCAAACAAAGCAATTTCTAAGGAATAGATTTTATTTTTTACTCAAACATCTGAGCAGTTAAAGCATACTGAAAAAGATGGTAGTTTCTTCTGCAAATGGATATGCAGATTTGACTCTTGCCAGAATGCACATTTTCTTTAAGTTTTTTCAAAACAAAATAATCACTTAAAAAAAAATGGAATGTCTACTCAAATATGGGCATCCACTAAAAATAATGTTTGAAGTAATAAAAATATCAGATTAAAAAAATAAATCCATTAATTCTTTAGAAATTGTTGTCTACATTTCAGATATGAAACTGATTAGATATAAGTTTTAAGAAAATTATACTATTCAACAAATCCTAGTCAATAGTATGTGGGTTTAAGAACATATATCTATGAATGAGAAAAAAAAACCTAAAATATCATCAGTCACCAATATTTAAAATCATCTAAATAACAGAATAGCCTCAGTATAGCAGTTAGTAAGGAGTTGAGGTTTAAATAAAATAATTAGTGTGGCAATAGTGCAATTCATTATTTAATGAGTATGACTCAAAATTCAATACAACATACAGGCTATGAGATAGTTTTCAAAATGTCCTGTTAAATTTATTTTTCTTAACGAAAATGCAGACCATCTGTATTGTTTAAGAAAGCTGTTTTTACAAAACAGATCTTTACAACTCAATTTCAAGAAATGTATTGAGAGAGCAGGACAGATTAAATAAGCATCTTACAGTTCAAGTTTCTGATGAATTGTTCAAATATGGTTGATGGTTCAAACATTTTCCAGATGTAATTATGTAAGAACAATATATGAATGAATCAGAGACTTAAATGTTATTTATTCCTGCAGTAATATCGAGAGCCAAAACTGGTTAAAGACACCCGCATGATTTTCTGAAAAAGGAGAATTTCTAATTTGATGCTAGGGTTCCTGGACTGAAGGACATTCCAGATACCCTAAAACATGATCAAATGATTAGTTATCCCACTTTTCAATACATTAAGATTGGTTCATTTAGATCTTACAGTCAGAATTATTGTCCATGGTCTTGAAATAACAGACATTTTGTTTGCAGCATATCACCCAAGTGCGCGCGCTCTCTCTCTCTCCATCAATGTGTTTCTCAGTATAAAAAGTACATCCCCACATCTAATTTGTATGAAGCTGAAAAATTCTTTTGTAGAATATTATTCATAATCTTCCTTAAATGTTCAGCCAAATATCCAGCTTCTATGTGCCATGGTTGTGGGAAATAATGGCTCTCCATAAATTCCTGCTCGTAGCTCTTAATAAATTGTCTTTTTGTTATCTCTCCTAAAACTTGCTCCATCATCCATTTGCTCAAGCTCACTAGCTAAGTTATGCATAGTTTTACTCTCTTGCCTTCAATTTGTCCTGTGAGTATCAAAATTTCCAAGCCTTCTTTCCTCATTATGTCCCACAGAAATTTCATCTATCTCTTCCTGATGTTAAATAGAAGCATCTTTTTGTTTCCATTTTCTCTAAAATTTTGTCCTTGTTCATATGATTAGCCCATGTTATTCTCCACATCCTTTCGTAGAACCACATTTCTGTTGTTTCAAGTCTCCTCTTCATTTGTGATGAGATTGTCCAGCATTCACTGCCATATAGGAGGACTGATATTGCATAACAGTTCAGTACTCTTTTCTTTGTTTCTAATGAAGTTTTTTGTTTCTTAATACTTTGCTTTTGCTTCGTTTTGGAAGGCATCTTTCACTAAACCAATGTGTCTTTGGATTTCAGTGTTACACTTTCTTAAAACACTTCCCAGATATTTAAATTGTACTTGGTTGATTTTGCTATCTCCAATTTGAAATTTGCATATTGGGCTGTTCCTTTTGCTAACAACCATGCATTTCATCTTCTTGCAATTGATCATTAGTTCTTTCTTTTTGCTTTTCTTCACTCTCTGTAACAGCAGAATAAAACAGACATCCAGCCTTTTTTACTGTCTATTTTTTATGCTAAAAGACAGGCTCAAGACAATTACAGTAACATTTTTGAATCAATAATTGAAACTCTTGACACATCTTCAGAGTAAGATCCATGAACCAACAGGAGCAGCCAACAAACATATCTATGCATATGCACACATCACATTTTGTCCCATGATAGTAAAGATCCTATAAAATAGCAATCATCAGCTAGCCAACAAGGAGTCAGGTGTCAACAGCAGAAAGAACAGAAAAAGAGAATGAGAATGTCATAAGGGTTTACATAATTTCAATTCAAATTTTAAGTGAAACTGCTGACATTTTCTATAAAATTGAAACAATCATTTACTATTAACTTTCACTGCTACATTGTTGTCTGGATGTACTGGCCTGTTTTGGCAAAAATAAGAAATTGACATTTATTAGAAATAAATAGCTGTAAAGGCACTGACAGTAATTTTTAATGGAGGACACCATTTTCGTTTTGATTGGATACCCCATAAACATAGAATATAATAAAAATATGCCAGAAAAAAAGGTTATATTTTATGCTACCATGTATCTATACTGGTTTGAAAATAAGTGTTAATTAATAGGAATTAATATTGGACAGTGTTTTGAAACATCTACATCAACAGTTGTAGAGAGCCTCTCCACAAAATGTATCATTTTTCAATCTTGTATAAAAAAAAAATATTGATAAGATCTTATTAAACTGCAAGAAACCAGTTTCAATTATAAATGGTAAAAATTTCAATGGGAAGCACCAAAGTACATTTTTCAAATATTAAAAAGGAAACTAAATAAGGTTTTATTAATAAGAATTTATTACCAATGATAAGAATTATCATCCAATAGCATGCAGAATTTGTACAACAGGAGTCTCTGAGAAATAGATTAAAAAATTTGCCATATATTACAAGACACACATGAGAAACTGTATTCCCTGTGAACAGATGGGAATATAGGTGGCTGTATTGACAGTGCAGACAGGTAACACCTGAAAAGTAAGAAAAGAAAAAGCAAGTTAATAAAAAGAAAAAAAAAAAATTATTTAATTAAAATAAATATATTGACACATAACAGAAAGATTAACCGTCTTTAGTATGTACAAGGTGCTATCTAAAAAGGTGCTATCTAAAAAGGTGCTATCTAAAAAGGTGCTATCTAAAAAGGTGCTATCTAAAAATTCATATGATTTGACCATTGCATATGTGAACCAAATGCAGCACAATCTTTTATTGGTATCCACTGTAAACCAGTGTGTTTCTGTCCAAGAAGATACATTTTAAGGAATTAGTAGAAACTGAATGTTAGGCTAAGTAATTTGAGTTAACATGTTAAGAACATTAGGTTTAAAGCTCCAAGTTCAATCTTCAGGACTTATCCCACAGAATAATGGTCAGAAGATTAACGCCTTGATTAGTGAATTTAGTGACATAATAATGGACTGGGTCATACAAATATACCAATATAACTGTAACAATCCTTGAAGGCAAATAGTGCATGAAATTTACAATTGATGATTTGAAACTGTGAAAGAGTCAAGTCTGTAGATTGAATAAAGGGTTCAATTTGAAATGCTCTTAAGGATAGACACCTGAAGAAAGCCAAGAGGGTACAAAAGCTGAAACAATGTGATTGTAAAAATGAGGATATTAGACTGTAAATGATATTTTGTGTATTTCTTCAAATTATAAAGCAAGACAGATTTATTTATAAATACACAATAGCTATAAAAAATGACATGTCTATTTTTTTAACATTATGATATACTTTACTTATAAACATGTTAATATATTAAAGCAAATCGTGCTGAGAATTTTATTTTATATCATCTTACAACAATATTCATGATAGATTATCACATACTCAAAACAAGTAAAAAGAACTCAAATTCTTAACATAACAAATTTTCCGATCTTTAATTTCATTATCAACTCATCCAGTAAAAGTAGAATAACATTTGTATATTGCTATTTGTAAAAAGATATTTTCATCCCTTGTTACAAAAAAATTAAACTTATTACTAGCAGCAATACTTTTCCTTTGAAGTTGTAATAAACAAGAGTGTCAAAAAGTTTTCAAGCTAGATCAAGGGATTTAAACAAAAAAATAAACAAACTGATGTTTAGTTAGATTTTGGCAAGAGATCTTCTCAGCATCCCCTCCTCATAAGAGGAAGTAAAAGAAATTCAGTTGTCTTTAAGAATCCATTCCTTAAAAAAGTCTGTGCTCATAATAATAAAAAATGAAATGTTTTTTTATTATACTTGAGGTCACTGCCAAACAATTTCTTTTCAAATATTGCTACTCTTACAGCTATCAAAGTAACAACTTATGACATTTGTTTACTTCTATGCAAAAGGAATATTCCACAACAAACCTCAATCTGAATCTTTCTTTGAATGCATTCTTTTATTCCCTCAAGTCCAATTCAATATAACTAACAATTAGTTTTAGTATTACATTTATAAAACTTATAATCAAAATTTTACTATGAGTAATAGAAAATAAAGGAAATGAAAGAGACATCATATTCATTTTAATATTTTTTGCAGTTGTCAGTATATAAAAATGTTTATTTTGCTATTTTTCACATGCTGATATCAGGGTGGAAAATACTCAGAAATTAGCAGAGATTTTCAAAAAAATAAATTCATAAATAGATGAAATATGTAGTCAAATATGTAGACATGATATATACATAGATTCAATACTGAAACACATTTTCTGGATGTGAACCATTGACAGCCATGAATTATTAAGATTTGATGGATTGTAATAAAACCTCAAGAGATTATCTCTAAGACAAAACAGTAAAATACATACTACAAAAACAGTAACAGTTGAAACAATAGATTTCACTTTTAGACATGCTATATTTCCTTTTTTTCTTCATTTCTTTTGTAAACAAATAGATTTCACATTTGTTTCTTAAAACTAGTCAAATGTTTTTAACATATTTTTGTTCAATCTTTTTCTCTTACAATGGTATAAATGTTAATAAAATTTAATTTTATTAACATCTGAAAGTCTTTTCCAATAGTTTTTCTTTGGATATGGTCACTCAGTAGTGATATAAAAACGAAAGCAAAATCGTTCGGTTTCGTAAAAAATTTTGATGTGGTTTCATGGTATGAGGATGAAACCGAAAAAAGTCATTTTTTTTGGTTAAACCGTACATCTCTATGAGAAGAATTACTCTAAATTCAGAACCTTGAAAAAGGCAATAGGAAACCACTCCACTATCTTTTCCAAGAGGTCACTGTGATTCACAAATAAAAAAAAAAAAGATTCTGTGGAGAGATCTAATCAGTTACATTTCTGAAGGGACATGGCATAAAAATTTTTTAAAGTAAATTTAAAAAACCCTTTTTCAGAAAAAATGTTTTTTTTTTCAATCTACCTGTGAATTGTTCAGAAACATTTCAAGAACTCTTCTGCACTAAGCCGAGCTCTAGAATTGACAGCTAGTTTCATTTCACTGACTTCTTTATCAATTTCCTCCATAAATTGAATGATAAAGTCCACCAGTTTATGTTTGTACATTTGCTCTGTGTGGAAATTGGTGATTAAGAAGCTGATGTCATAACCCTGGAAGATAATGAAAAAAATTGATAAACTGTAGTAATTAAAAAAAAAAAAAAATTTTTTTTCAGATTCAAATAAAGCAGGCATAAACATATTAAACTACATCAAAACAATTCTAGTATTTTAAAATGACTGTGATAATCTATGTCATTATTTAAAAAAAAAAAAAATAAATAAAATTTATACTTTAATTTCAACTAAATTATCAAAGAACACTGGGAAACTGGTTATTTTAGACTCACTTGATTATGCCAATTCAGAATTCATATTTGTAATTGTTCTAGCAAATCAGAATTTTATGTTGTGTGCATGATTGGGGGCAACTTGGTCTTCTGTTTATTTTATTGGGCTACAAAATTCAGCTGTTACCCAAAAAATGATGCTGTACTAAACTAAATTGAGTACACTGATTCTGAATCTATACTTAGACATTTCCTAGCACTTCAGGATTTTGAGATATGCACATGGACTATGTATGTCCAATGTCACTATATTAACAGAATAATAGTATCTACTGACATGGCACATAAGATTTAATAATTGGTTAGTTGTACCTAATATTTTTAGGTATCAGATCCGAATATTATACATGTTGACAGCATATCAAAAGATGTCTCTTAATATGCATTTATATTCTTAGTGCCATGGGCATTTCAACATAGTGTAATGTTTAGCAAGCTTGTCTCACTGGATCAATTAGACTGAATAGTGAGTTCACAAGGCCTTGTGACACATCTAAACATCTGGGTGCCATAAACAATGAGCATGGTGAGAAGTTTGACCAGAATATATCAATGATGGAATCAAAGCACGAAGGCCAATCCAACACAAACAATAAGTGACTACTGCTGTTTTTTGTTTTTTTATTTTAATTTTTTTACAATGAGACCAGCTCAATGCATAAACACAAGAGCAAGTATTTCAAACAGTCCTGAATATACCACAAATAAAGTATTTTTTAATATTTATTCAGTTCTTTCATTATTTAAATTTTCCTGGAACATAAATGTATTATTTATTAATATGCTATTTACCTAGAACATATAATACTATATACAATAAACTCTTGCAAATAACCTCATAGTAATAAAATGTCATTTTTGTAATAAAACTTACTTAATATTGTCATTAGTATATTAATAACAAAAAACTCAAATATATAATTCCCATGCATATTGACATTTTTATCATTTATTTAGTGCCAAACATTTTATTGTATATTTATTGCATTTTAGTAAAAATGTATTTTTCTTACAGTAACACTAAAATTCAATGAATCATAATGGCTATAAAGTTACTGAAAATTACAATCAATAGATTCCAATTGAAAATACATATGATAATCAAATAGTTGGTGGAGAGATAGAAAAAATTTTATTCACCTCCACTGGTTTCCTTCGTAGAATGATAAAATTTTCTGCTCTCAACATCATAAACCTCATAAACTTGTGACACAAGATTTTCTCAATTTCATCAGCCTGAAAAGTTAAATATGTAAAAATGATCCATAATTTAAAATATAAATTTAAACAATAAACAACCTTCTTTCTTTTTATGTGCCATGTCCTTTCAGGGTGTAGGCGATCATGGCTCTCCTCCACCTCCCTCTATCCCTTGCAGCTCTCAACAAGTTTCTTCCCTCTGCTTCCTCCACCAGACCATGTTCTGTCATCCACTTGCTTAAGCCCGCTAGGTATGTCACATGTTGTTTTCCCTCTCTTCAACCCGTGAGTATCAGTTTCTCCAGGCCCTCCTTTCTCATTATATCCCAGAAACTTCAGCTACCTCTTCCTGATGTTAAATATAAGCCTCCTCCTTATTTGCATCCTCTCTAAGACCTCATTGTTGCTCACACTCGGTCCATGATATCCTTAGCATCCTTCTGTAGTACCACATCTCCGTTGCCTCGAGTCTCTTCTTCATTTTTGAGGAAATCGTTCAACATTCACTACTGTAAAGGACAGATGTCAGATAACAGCTCGGTATTCTTTTCTTTGTTACCAAAGAAATCATCTTGTCTCGCAATACTCTGCCCAGGTTTTGGAATGCGTCCTTGGCCATCCCAATACATCTATGGATCTCAGTGTCACACTTACCATCCTCTGTCAAAACACTTCTTAGATATTTAAACTTCTGCGTCTACTTGATTCTAGTGTTCCCGACCTGCAAATCGCATTTCAGGCTCATCCTTTTACTGGTGACCATGCATTCTGTCTTCTTGTAGATTATGCTTAGTCCCTCCACTCACTCTCCGTTGCTACCTTCTGTAGGAGCTTTTGTAATTTCTTTTCCGTGTGTCATCTGCGTATCTTAAGATTATGGCTGCCAATGCTAAATCCTGGTAGGATTTCCAATACTCTCAGAATTGCCTCACTGTATAGATTGAACAGGTCTGGTGAGAAGATGCAGCCTTGCCTTACGCCCCTTTCTATTTTTGTATATTCTCTGAACTTGTTCTCTATGCACATACATGCTGTTTGCTGCCAGTATAGGTTCTTGATTATTCTAATATCTTTCCCAAATATATCAAGGTTGCTGAGCAGTTCCATCAGATCCTTGTGGCGTACTTTGTCGAAGGCCTTTGCGTAGATATGAAACAGGTACATGTCCTTCTTCATTTGTATCGCTCTTTCTCATAACATTCTGAGCATGAATATCATGTTCTTTCTTCCAGTGTCTTTAATGAGCCCCCACTGTTATCCTACCTCTAGCCTGATTCTGCTGCATGCTCTATTCATCAGAATACAGATGATGAGTTTTGCCACATAGCTCATTAGGCTTACTGTTCGGTGGAGTTCACATTCATTTGTGTCTGAAGCTATGAAAGATCCGCCGTTATAGATTTCATTTGTTATTTTGGTGATCTTGTTTATGCCAAAGTCATCTAAGGCTGTCAGCATTTCTGTTACAATTCTGTCTGTCCCAGCTGCCTTGTTTCTGTTCAATTTAGCCAATATGGTTTTTACTTCAGTTTTCAGAATTCCAGGTCTGTCGGTAGTTCTGTGTATTGCTGGTTGCTCCCTTTCATCATGGAAGACTTCTCCAAGATACTAGCTCCAGCACTGAAGAATTTTTTCCTTCTCTAATATGAGTGTCCCATCCTTTGGTTTTAGGCAGCCTGTTGACAAGCATGTCCTGTTAGTTGCTTTATTTGTTTGTGCATATCTCCTTTGTTAGTGATACTCAATCTTTCTATTTCTGCACATTTTTTGTTTAGCCACTCTTCTTTAGCTTGCCTGCATTTGGTCCTTATTTCATTGTGTAATTTTCTGTATTCTGTTCCATATCTTGACAGAGTTTTCCATTTCCTTTCCATCATGTTGAGAATCTTATCAGTCATCCACTCGTTTTTTTTCTTCTCCGTCCTGTCACCCTTTGGGATGATATCGTTTGCTGATGTCACTAATATCATTCCAAGTTTCCATTGTGTGCCTTGTATCTTCTTTTCACAATGTCCATATATTTTTCTTTTAGGCTAGGGTTGCTCAGGAGTTTGTTGTATTGCAGTTCGGGTGCTGCATTAGGCTTCTTCAATTTCCACAGTTTCACTCTTAGTTTATATATAAGAGGGCAATGATCACTTCTGCAGTTGGCACTTGGGTAGGTTTTGCAGAATCTTTTGTTAATGGTTATATAATCAATTTGGTTTTTATTTTCTCCTCATGGACTCCTCTATGTCCATAGTTGTTTCAGATGTTCTTAGAACCATGTGTCGGCTATTACCTGGTCATTGGCTGTGCACCATTAGATCCATTTTTCTCCACGTTCATTGTAGGTTCCTAGTCCAAATCCTCCTGCTATATCCCCTGCATACTTTGACATTTAGGTCTCCCATGATAATGAGGACTTCCTGTGATTTGCATGAGCCTTGGCACTGTCCAGCATGGAGTAGAAAGATTTGATGTCCTCTTCCTTGCTTTGTGCCATCGGGGTGCACACTACTATAATAGCCACATTGAAAGGTGCCCTTTTCAGCTTCACTACCAGAATTCTTTTAGAAAGTTGGTAGTATCCTAGAACGCATTTCTTAAATGTGCTAATCTAGTATTAGTCCTACTCCTTTGTTGTTCTTCTCACCGCCTGCATAACTTATCCTGTGTTTGTCGCTGACAAAATTACTGTTGTTTGGCTATCTGGTCTCACATACACCTAGAATGTTGATGTTAAATCTGTTCATCTCTTGTTTAACATTATCAGACTGGCTGCAGTTGTTAAATGTTCAGATATTCCATGTCACGAGAGTTATTTTGCGTTTGATGCGAGCAGTTGCAGGATAACGACCTGGTGACACCTGTCACTCATGTTGTTCCTTTGTGGGTGTGGGATAGGTTCCAAAGACTTATCCCATTTATGCTAGCAGTCACTGGATGACTGTCAGGTGACACCTGTTGGTTGTTACAGGGTGAGGAGCTAATTCCCATAGACTTAACCCCCTTCACACCATTAGGTTTCACATTGTCTGAGTTGTTGACCATGAAATCATTGGGATTCCATGAATCAATTTCAGTATTTTTCACTGTCTTTCACAGGTATATGATATAAACTTCTATATTTTATGGCCAATAAGTGAAGCACAAACAAGAGATGCCTTCAAATAAATGTCACTAAATTCAGTAAATACAAAAAACTTTTTACAATTCTGTATAAACAGACCTTCAAAATTAAATAAGTGGTTTCTGGAACCTGATTGGATATGACAGGTCATGTCATGTGCTTGTTTAAACTCCAAATAACCTGGAAATAGGTTAGGGCTTGGGTTACTAAGTACATTCCTGCACAAAAGTCAGATAGCAATTTGGAGCTGACCCAAAACAATAAAAATGGCTTGTCAGTAGCAGTCAGGACAGATATGCAAAACAGTTAGTGAAACAGCCCAGCCTCGACACACGTCAGTCAGTGAGGATTTTCCTACATGTAAAAGTGGGGTGAGGTAAATCCTGTCTCAACTCTCCTTGTTCACTGTTATCACACAAAATTAGTCACACGTTTCATTAGCATACATATAACTTTGAACTTTGCAGACTCACTTGCAACAAATCACATCGAACTAGTGGTCTCTTAAGGCCACAACAAAGAACATTCATTTGCAACATCTACTGTATAAATGTTATTGTCATATTTAGCTTGGTCTTTTTTTCTATTCTGTGAAGATAATTTCTTCATGTTTATAATTTTGTATCGTAATTTGTGGACATGACACACAGATTTTATTTATCCACCTAAAGTCCGAGTAGATTGCACCCACAAATGAAAAAAAAAAAAAAAACAAACAAAATATTTCAACAATGAAATCCAACGAACAATCAATTTATTTATCAATGAACATGTTATACTAAAAAAGAGAATACTTATTGACAGTATCAAATACATGTGCATGTTTTCTATGGGTATTTTTAAGGTACTGGATTTACTCTAAACAGTTTAGATATAAAATAGACAGTCCTGAAGTTTTGTGGCTAATTTAAGCTTAAAAAAAAAAAAAAAAATCAACAATTAACAGACATTATCAATTTGCAGTCAACATTTTTTTTTACTGTTTTGCTATAATAACTTTTGTAAAGACAATTTACTGCTATTCTTGGACAAATTTTCACTTTCCTGCTTCATCATACATTTCTTGTAGTCTTGGTCATTTCTTTCATTAATTAAAGTAGAATCTTAATTTCCAATATCTAACTCTTAACGTTAGATGAACTAACAATACAACCCATGGCAATTCCCAGTGTTTTGACAAGATGTTTTTTAGAGACTTCTTCCTGAATGATGCTCTACAATCTGAGGGGCCAGTTGAGGCTGATAGTTATAAAGTCATTCATTGTGAATAATCAACAAAGTTTAACAAACATACCCACAAATGGTGTGTCAAATGGACGGTTTTTCGAGACCACTATTACTGTATATTTCTGCGATAACTTTTACTGTTTTATAAAGATATTTTTAGAATTTTAATAAAACCCAAATATTAGGTCATCCCATAAGTTCTGTCCGAATTTTAACTTTGTTAAAATGAACGAAATTTAAAGAGTATTTTATAATGTCTAATGGAGCTGAACATTATTTTTATGTTTAGATGCATTTAAACTGATCAAATTTTATTTCAGAGAACAATAAAATTAAATTTTGTTTGATTAAAACCCTGCTAACATGGAAGTACCCAAGAATCATTTGAGGCACATAATGCTTTATGAGTTCAAGAAAGGAAACTCAGCAGCCGAAGCGGCTAGAAACATTCACTCAGTTTATGGAGAGGAATGTGTGAATGAAAGAACTTGCAGAAGATGGTTTGCAAAATTCAGAGGTGGAGATTTCACTCTTGAAGATGAAGATCGAACCGGCCGTCCAGTTGAGTTTGATGAAAAGCTTCTTGAAGCAGCCCTTGAAGAAAATCCTGCTTCATCAGTTGAGGAATTGGCAATGGTTCTCAGTTCAAACCATACAACTGTTCATTGTCATCTTCAACAACTTGGAAAATGGGTGCCTCATGAATTGTCTGAAAACAACCTCAAATCCCGAGTTGACATCTGCTCTTCTCTCCATTCTTGCCAACTTGTTTCACCTTTTTTGGATAGACTTGTGACTGGTGACGAAAAATGGATCTTTTATCAAAATGTTAAGCGTCGTAGACAGTGGCTTGGTAAAGGGGAAGGACCCCAGCCACAGCCGAGAAGGGAACTTCATGGGCAAAAGGTTCTCCTTTCAATCTGGTGGGATTGCCAAGGAATAATCCACTTTGAAGTCTTACCACCTAATGCAACAATTAATGCTCAAATATACTGTCAGAAATTAGAGCGTTTGAACCAAGCTTTGAGGAAAAAAAGACCTGCTCTAGTGAATCGAAAACAGGTGATGTTTCATTAGGACAATGCGCAACCACACACAGCAAGAATCACGTCACAAAAGATCGAAGAACTTGGTTGGGAGAAAATTCCTCATCCACCTTATTCTCCCGACCTTGCTCCTTCAGACTACCATTTGTTTCGTATCTTACAGAATCATTTGGAAGAAAGCTTTTGTAACACAGGAAGAGGTTAAAACTGACATTTGTGAGTTCTTTGAATCAAAGCCAAAAGAATTTTACAGTAATGGAATTAGTAAGCTTGTTAATAGATGGAAGGAAGTCATAGATAATCAGGAAAAATACATTGTTGATTGAATCTGTAATTAAATGTAACATTTGGTCACTTGTTTTCTTTATTCAAAATTTGGACAGAACTTATGGGATGACCTGATATATGAAACTTTTGAGAATTAACAAAATTGTTAAATCACTATTAGACTGTTTACAAAATTATAAAATATGCAAATCAACTATAATGCAATGCTTATTATTTACCACATTATAAAGAAATTTTTTCATAAATTTAAGAATAAAAAAAGAAAATTTAATCAAACATTTAATGCTGAGTGACTAATAATAAATTTTGAAAAAATTTATTTCATTTTCTTCTCATTTGTATGTCAGATTACTTTTAATTTTTGAAGGAGTTGGAGGTTCATTTAGCTATTATATGTTCATTGTAAAATGGGCAATTACTTTCCTCCTAACATCAAAACAATTTTTAGAAATTTTTTTTGTATCATCATGAACTAACTCCTTTCCTACTCTTCTTTGAAACAATTTAAATCATTGCTAATTTTTCAACGATTTGCAGGAGCCGGTTCTTTTTACTCAAAATCTCCCAGGTTATATTTCATACAAGTGACCGCCTTTTACTTCTGAAGCCAAAATATGCTGCAACTTATTTTAGTGGATTTATGTGGTGAAAGAAATGCCCAGGAAATGCATTTTTTTCAAAATTTATAATTACATTTACTCGTCATTTTGTGTTTATTTTAAATTTTTGCTCTGCTGTTTTTGTTTTTTTTATTGTAAATTTTTTAGAAAGAAATACATAAATCCATTTTCAGATAATATGACTTATGAAAATTCTTAAAATAGCTTTTTAAAACAAAAATTATGGAGGAAGTATACAGTAACAAAGAAGTAAAGAGAAAAACTTTTGACAGTTTTTTTTTTCCCCCAGATATATTTGTTGAACTTTGCCAAATAATTAATGTTATACAATACAAGATACAACTCAGATACTCAAAATATCTAATTCAAGCAAGGAAAAACATTTGTACCAGCTTGGTTATACCATTTGGTTTGATGAGTTGCTGATAAGTGGGAGGGGGAATTGACTGGAAAGTTGTGTGATTCACTACTTAAAAGGTAATGAAAATATTGTTTTTGAAACATTTTAAATGAGCAATGAAAAGTGTATACTTTACAACAATGAATCCAAGAGACTATGGAGCAATCAAACTGAACTACCACCAGCCATCTAAAAGGCTAGTCAAAAGAGTTGTTTTATGAGTTCCTTCTGGATAGCCAAACAACTGCTTTGAACAAATGCTGTTCCCATTTAAATTAATTGAAGACAGTAATTCATGAAAATCATTGTAAATTACTTAAAAGCAAAGATCACATGATTTTGGTGATCAGACAATTGGCTAATAAATGGTTAGTTTATCTGTCAGATATTGTACTTTTAGATTAGCCTTTATTATGGTATTTACAGAATGAATAATTTTAACTATTAAGAAAATAATTTCTTACCTGCTTAACTGCTATGCTTATTCTCAAGGAGTTGATAGAACCTTCAATGAGAACTTTTTCTTTTTCATTCCTACTGATAACAACAGGAGTTAATAATAATTCTTTACTGGACCTGAAAAGCAAAAACAGTCATTTTTCCATAATAATTTAGGGTGATTATTGTATTTTACTAAAAAAATTGAAATAAATGCATTTCATAATGAATTTAATGCTTAGTGCTGGGCTCAAAGTAATTGTGTTTTAATTAGATCATTCAATACTTAATATGCTAAGTATGAACAATAATTTTTAATATTAACAATATGCTTGTAAAAACAGCATAAATAGATGACAATAATACTTCAATATTTGTAGATGAAATGTATAAATATACAAAAAAAATAAGAACTTTTATAAATATTGTAGTGATTGAAAAAATAAAACTCAAAATATAATTAAATGAATTGTCTTTTAAAGTGAAAAGAAATTGATAAATTTAGAACAGAATTAATAATTCACTTTAATTTTTGTGATGAATAGTAAGAATATAAATTGACTAAAAAGTATAAACAAATATAGTTATTCAAGAGAATTAATTTCATTTAAAGAGTTGACATAAATTTGTAATGCTAAAAGAAAAAAACCCAATCCAAACCTCTGTAAACAACTTAAATTTGGTCTATTAGTATACAAATTGTTAAAACATTACCAACAATGGGAATCAAATGACTAGAAATCTAACACTAAAATCAGTGCTAGATTATTAAAACTACTTTGTTGAATTGATTAAAAACCTCTAGCGATTTAGTTAACTTTCATATAATGAAACTGTATGATCCTAGAAATAATAAAATATTCTTTTTCATAAATTTAAATCTTGTTCATAAGTGAGAATAAATGGCACAGCATTTTCTGCTTATAGGCTATGTTAACTCTTGAGATATTTTTAGGTCAAGAATATGTACATCCTTCTAACCTGAGTGCATCACAAAGCAATCAGTTACCCAAAAAATTGGGAGGTCCCCAACTTTTTTCCATTTTAAGCTATTTAAACAAGCTTTTCTTCTTCAAACCGAACAATTCTCAAATTGGTAACACTGATTTTTCTGTCTACTAAACTATTGTTTCAGCTAAATCTGCTATGTAAAAGAAATGAAAATGCATAATAAAAAAAAAAAACTAACAATGATTTAGAATTCTAATGCTTATATTTTTAAATTGTCAAAGGAAATTTATTGATGGGGGCCCAAATTGGCAGAATTTTACAGAAAATTTTGCTCTTTCAGCTTATGCATGAAGTATACACTTTACAACTGTATGTAAAGCTAAGATGTCAAACAAAAATTTGTCCTGAATGAGTGACCCTATGTTCACTCCTCTTTAAAATCAGACTCCACCTCTTCATCATTATTCACTATATATGACCTATAACATTAGGACAGCTCATAATTTTACACTTACAAATATCTGTATATGGGATATTGTTCTGTAAACCTATAGCATTACTGATCGTTTTTATAAGTATGAAACTAAATGCAATATATACATCTGGTGGTCAGGTGATGGAAGAAATTGCTGGGGCAGCTGACTGCCTAATTCTGATATTTGTAAAATCCACAATCCTTACACAGCAGATAGCACAAGGCATAGGAAAATGAGAAAAATGACTAGTATTTACTCAGTTATGCAGACAGAGAGAAAAAAGATCCATCATTTGCTATTAGCTAAGTTTATGTTAGATACATCAATATTTACACATTTATATGTGCATATATCTACAGACAGACCTAGCAAAACAATGTGAAAAAACAATGCCTACCCATCAGATTTGTATTACAATCAAGTCTACCCAAGGGTGAATTCTCCCAGAAGGCATTAAATAACCTGGTTTAATCCCGTGTTTAACAAAACTGTAAAAATAAAAGTTGGAAATAATTTTATCAATTTTGATAAGCCCTTCCACAAATCCTGTAAACTTCATAAAGATATTTAGCTGGAACTTCCTTAAAGTCAATTATTTTTGTATGTATATCATTCCTGAGTTGGCAAAGTAACTATGTAGAAAGCTGGTGATGCTCATAATAGTAATTTTAACCCCTCCTGTCATTGTAGGAGTAGAAAAAAAAACAGTCCTTTGGTGAGTGCTTATTTGACATAGAATAGTGTAACAAGTTACTATGAAAGCTGATGATGGAATCACCAAGAGATCTTGGTGTTGATTCCAATCTAGTAGGATAACTACAAAACATCCCCCTCCTCAAATTTATAGACAAAACATACAGATGCATGCTGGAATTTCTTCTTAGCCAATAAGAAAGGCCACTTTTTGGTCTCATCCGACTTGGTTCTGTTCTTTCTGGTCTTGAAATCAGAATGCTGCGATCACTTGTCTGTATCCTTTTTCTGTGCGCTAACACCATTCATAGGTTGGGGACTTTTCCTTTATTACTATTACTTTGCCTTGCATATATTGTTTGCTCAATATTATTTTTGCCTTGTTTTTTCTCTCTTGTTATTGTTTATTGCAAACGTTGTCAATTCTGTTTGTTGGACACTTCTGCCAATTACAATTAATCATGACCAATTATTCTACACTTGGAAGCAAAGGCTTTCAAATCATAAAACCCTTTAAGAGAAGGTGATACAAAAACAAAGATAAATGTGGACAAACACTGGATAAATTTCTGTATGGCTATCTATTTATGAATGTGTGGTGGGGGTGTAATAATGAACATGGTTTCTTAACTCAGATGCCTCAGGGTTGTTCCGGAGTAGGAAACCGAGTTTCAAGTTGAACTTTCGAGATTTTTGCCCATCTTTACTATTGCTCTATTAATTTACTGATATTATTATTATGAGTGTGTGTGTGTGTGTGGAGGCATATATACATACATATAGTAAATAGGATGATCCAGCATCATCAGTAAGTAAAAGAATTTTATTTCACTATCTTAAAGGATTTCTATAATGATATAGTTCAAGTAAAAAGAAAATTAAAAAAAAAAAAAAAGTCTACCATTTGTCCATGCTTTGAATATTGCTGCCATATCTGGTCTGATGCTTCTGCTATATATTTGGAGATTCTTGATAAAATCCAAAGAAGAATCTACAATGTTATTGGTCCTAACCTGGCATCTTGGCTTCAGTCACTTCCCCACTGCTGTAATGAAGCTTCACTGGGCCTTTTCTATAAATTCTTTCATGGTAATTGTTCTGATGAGCTTTCTTCTATGTTACTTAGACTTTAAGCATAGTACTAAATTGTCCAGAAGGTCAATGTTTTACACTTGAAATACCTCGATTTAACCCTAAGTTCTATGTCAACAGTTCCTTTTCTCACACTTCTCAATTATGGTCTCTTATGAATTCTTGCTTCCCAGTCAAGTTTGACCTTCAAACATTTAAATGCAATGTCAATCATTATCTTCCTTTTAATTCCTGTTCTTTTATTGTTCTCTCTTTAATACGGTTTTGTTTTTCTCATTCTCCCATGCACAGTGACCCCTTTATTGCCTTGCTCAAAATGAAAGGATAAAGAAAAATAAAATAATATATATATATATATATATATATATATATATATATATATATTCCTTGATAAAGTCCATCAGAGGATGAAACGCGTCTTTATTGATATTGTCTTTTTACAGATACATTTTTAGTTATATCTGAATTTTTACACATTTGTTGACAAAAAGGCCTTGATGGCATTTTAAAACTTTAAAGCATTAACTTCATGTAGGAAGAATCAATTATTCACTTTTTTCATATTGATTGTTATTTCCTTGTTCAATGCCTTAGTTAACTGTTAACAATGAGATGATATGAGTATTTAGACTGTTGTTTCATTTTTGTATGTTTAAAGTATGTTGAATGGTTAGCATTTGTTTGAAGCATGAATCCAAAGTCATCCTCTACACTTAGTAAACAAATTATAGGGTTGAAGAGGATGGCTCCGATTCATTTGTGAGCCAAGCAAGCCAGCAGAGTCAGTATTGCTGGAGTGTGCATGTTGTATTCATACTCATTACTGGTGGACAAGCCTTCTTGGGCTAAATCTGACTTAATCAGGAGTAAGTTGTTTGTTAAAATGTCTACAGTTTGGGGTATCAAAGGTTTGTCTTTATAGCTTGCAATCACACTGGGGTTACCAGCAGAAAGTTCAGCATTCAGATGGAGGTTGAACATTGAATGCCTAACTCACTTATCATACGGGTTAAACATTTAACAGTGGGACCTGAGAAGATTTGTTGCTGTACTCATTTCTTATGCGCTAATGTTTTTTTTAATTATACAATTTTTTTCCCTTTGGATCATTGTTTTTCCTGTGCAGAATACTTAAAAAAACACACACACTATCCACTATGTTGCATGGAAAGAGAGTAGAAATACTATCTTTAAAACTTATGCTTATTCCATTGTAGTCGGATAACAGAATGTCACTTCCACTTTAACATACCCAACTAAACAAAGGAAATAGGCTTCAAGATTGAAGCAGAGACTGCATCTACTTGCACCTGGAACTCCCACAATGGAACAAAACCAACAAAATCTGATGTCATCACAAAGTACTGCTGGGTTAGTAATAATGATCCTGTGGTCTCAAAACATGTCTAAGTCCGAGACAAGTGTTCTGTTGGAGGTAATGCTGCTGCTGTTGTGCATGTATATATATATATATATAATTTACATATGTTTTCCTGATAGTTTTCCATGGTCTAATTGGTAATGCCCACTTGGCATAAAATTGCTTTCCCCGATGGAAAAAAGGAATACAGGTTTGATTCCTGTTGGGAGGCACATGTCATTTATAATAATTTAAAAAAACATTCAGAAGTGAGTTGCTAGTACAAAAACAACTTTTGAAGTGGCAGTTTTTTGTAATAACTTAGCTCTCCTAAAAACAAAAACAAAACAACAGAGAGAGAGAGAGATTATTTTATCATTATATCCAAATATAATAGAGCATATTTTGCCTTCAAAAGATTTTCAAAACTACTAAACAAATTAAAGTAAAAATAAGTGTCAGTATTGAAAAAAAAATTAAAAACAATGAAAAGGAATTCAATAGAATTATATAAAGTTCATAATGACTAAAGTGAACTGAGGTAGCAAATTATAATTTTTTTGTAGTTCAACTAATGATGGTCATTTCCTTATAAGGAAACATTTGATATTTATTGCCTGAGCAGCCAGTGCCACTTTGGGTTGATATTTATAAAATCTTTCTCATAAACCAATTTTTCAGGAAAATAGGTTTCTCAATTGCCTTAGCTGTTATAATTTTTTTCTAGTATTGATGGAAATTTTCTTCCTAACCTCTTGTTTGAATTAGTGTGAAATGTCAGCATCTTAATTGCCATCATTTTGTTTTAGACTAACATGTGCTATCCATTTTAGTTGTTGCTATTGTTGAAAATTTTCAATTAATGTTATTTCTGTTATTTGGTACATTTTTTGTCATTCTGTAGCAACAGTCCACAGGGTCAGAAGGACAGGTTTCATTCACCCAAAGCCATTTTTAATCTTTCAGCTAAGAAAGAGGTTGCATACAGCTGACAGAAAGAAACCCCACCCACAAATATTTTAGTATTTGGTCCATTTAGATTGTTTATTTACATTAAATATTTTATATTTATCTAAAAGCTAATACAATTAAAACTAATGCAATATTTATTATTTACCAATTTATAAAGTAATAAATGTGAAAACAATTTTTATTCATAAATTTATAAACATCTAAATTATTGAAATATGTGAACTATAAGGAAATCCTTATTTACCATTTTATAAAGTTTCAATCAATTGGCTATTAGCCAATGTTTTACCAACCATTCCAATAAATAATATAATAGTGTAAATAAACAATCTAATAAATAAGTGTTTATTATTTTTCTTGTCAATTCTCAAGAACAAAGAAAATGTATAAATTCACTTTCATATGTTTAGGTTTTATTACAATTTATTACATTGCTTTTTAAAACAAACATTGCTGAAAAGTGAAAGTAGTTAAAAAAAGTGGTATTATTGGAAAAAACCATGTTTGACACGACCTCTTATTGTAGGTACATTTGTCCATATTTACTGATTATTTAAAAATTTTAGTTTATGGATATGTGGTGATGTAATGGATAGTGGCCCAGATTGAGGAATCAGTCAAGTTAGAATTCCAGTCACATCCATTACATTCTAATTACGTGCTAATATGTTTGGGAAGGGTATGAACCCTCTTCTTCCCCCCAGCAATGGGTAAATAGCAGGACAGACCAAGTTCTATAGCCTTGGATGGCAACTGGTCTATCACAGAAAGAAATGGCAACCTACTGTGGGAAAAAAAAATCTGCCTTGTCAGTCATGTATCGAAAGATACATGATTGGCTAAGCATGTATCAAGCATGGCACATAACTGACTGACTGGGTGGTGTAATGGATAGCAGCTTGGAACAAGAAATTGGCAAGCTGAGTTCAAAGTCCAATGAAGTTTTGTTATATTCAATTTCATGCAAATACTCTTGGATCTCCATTTCTCCCTCCCAGACCCAGGTATGAGTCAAATAGTAGGGCATACTGTGCTCTCTAGCATTGGTTGGCAACCAGTATAGGATTGGAAAGGCATTGTGTATTATAAGGAGCTTCCTTTTCATTTGCCCCCAGGATCTCCCCTGCCTCCACATTGTTGTAAACAATCCATTTTTCATTGCCTGTTATCAGTCTTTTTAAAAATGGTTCATTTTTATTGCATTCGAGTAGAGGATCATGGATGGAGATACAGTAGCAATTTGTGAGGTACCCAAACATTATAGTGATTCAAGTGTTTTCAAATGTCTCATGGCACTCATATGAGATAAGTGGAATTTACATACCATACAGAAGTATGGTATGTAAATCTTGCAATCTCACTACTTTTGTTATAAAATATTCAATCAAGGCTTATTTCACTGAGGAAAGTTAAAAGTATCTGCTGCCATCATTGTCACAGCTATTATGCAAATTATATAAATTTTTATCATCACTTCACTCATTATACTGTCCTATCATTACTAAAAAGAGCAAACTCAAAAAATTAAATATATATCCGCGTCATTAATAAATTAAAAGCAAATAAATTGTCAACTGTGAATTTACTTGTAGATACTGTTACACTACTACAGTGTTACTAAAGATATAACTTCCTAAAACAGAGTAATAGTCGTTTGTGTAAAACAGATTTGCTTTTTAATACAAGAAAATAATAAAAGAAAGGGAGGATCATAAATATATTTAATCTGAGGACATTATTGTTAAATAATGGAAAATCATATACGCACTTTACTTCAACTTCGGGTTTGTTATGTCTTTCTACAACTTGCGATTCAAAATTCTGCAAGCACATAGCTGCTGTTAGTGTATGCTTCACAGCCGTAAGGTAAGGTCGTAAAGTTGCTGCCTGAAAACACAAAATTATTTTTTTTTAAGTTTAAATTATTAGAGAATACAGAAATTAGACAAACTTAAACCTTGTATAAACAGTTAAAAAAAAGTGACAGTTAAATTTAAAATAACAGAACTCAAATTTCTTGTCTTATACTGACCGATATATAAAAAAAATAGTTACTCCAAAATCGACGTGTCTTCTCTCAAACCTACAACTTCAAGTCAAAACATTAAAACAAAAAAAAAAAGACCTACGAAAAAAGAGACTAATAAATAATGTGCAAATATTTCCACCCCCATTTTCATGAGCATTTGCCATTTGACAAAGTGAATTACAGTCATTATGATGAACATTCCGTTCTATTTACAAATTACAATCTACCGCTGTAATTAGATCTCTTAGTCTTGTCCTTCAATTAAAGCGTTAAATGCCTTTGTTAAAATAAGTTATATTTCTAATTTTGCAGATGAAAAATAATAACTTGTATTATAATTCAAATTAATATTGAAAATTGGATTATTGTTCTTGTTATATTGACAAACAAAATGTCATGTCAATTTCATCTCGTATTTTAACAGGCTAGAAACTTTGAAATACAATGCTCAAGTTTAAATTAAGTGTAAAATAATACTACATAATTCTTTAACAAAAAAGAAAAGAAAGACGCGTTACCCCTCCCCCCAAAAAACCCAAGTTAGCAATTTCTGTTCTGAATGAATCATACAGCAAAAATGAAATGTGTTTATTTTATTATTATTTTATTTAATCTCTTTACGAGTCAGTTCTGCTTCTGACAGTACATTTTTATAAGACAAAGTGACAAAAAAGGAGAGGCAATTATCATTCTTTTAGTTTTTTGTTTTTTTTAGTTATAAGTTTCTTACTTAACGCTAAAAACTAAGTCATACAAGCACAAGGCCTTAAAACGAATAAGTGAGTAGTCTGGTTTAGAGGATCTGGTCTGTAGGCAAATCTAAGTGTCAGGAGGATGTGATGAGAGACAAACTGACAAACACGTCTTTGTATTTCAAAAATGATGAAAGCAAGAGGATAGAAGTAAAAAAAAAATCAAACAAGAGAGGGCGTGGTCAATTAGACTGGCTTTTTCACAAAGGGAAAATGTAATTTAAAAAATAAACAAAAATATAGCTTAACAAAAAATGGAAAGTTAAACGAAGACAGCTGATTCTAAAAGAAAAGCCTATCCTTTAAAAATAAAATTAACTTTTAACTACTTTCATGCGTTGACCGGAAATAGCAGATCACAAACTTGTAAGTTCACAATCAAAGGATAGAGGGTCAAAAAGAAAAATTAATAAATAAACTAAACAAACACTTCGTTTTTTATCCAATTCAAATTATTTAAGTTTATTTTATATTCAAACAGTAAAATTAATGTGTTCCAAAGAGTGAATAGTAAAAAGAAAAACTTGAATATGCCAGGACTACAAAAAAAAAAATCAAGGCAACTTTGTTGTGTTTGTTCATTTCATACTGTCAAGAATTAGGGGTGTTGTTTCAAAATGAAGAAATCGCATTGTTTTGGATTTAATTTTATAACTTACTTGTTTAGTGGTATGTTATATTTTTCTATTATTATCTTGATATAATAAAACACAAGCAAAGTTATAATTACGAACGTGGGAGTTAGTTATTAAAAAAAACAACAATACGATATTCCAGTAACACACATTTAAGTCTGAGGTACATGATAGATAAATAAAACTAAAAGTATCGGTGTGGATTTTAAAACGGTTATGAATATGGTCAGGTTTGAAAGCTAATGAAGTTTTTTCTAATTTTTTTTTTAAAGTAACTAAAACAGTGACATGTCTGTTACTGTTACTGTTAAAAACTGTTTCATTGGCATTATTGGGCGAGGTTTTTTATTTTTAACTTATTTTGTTTGTAGTAATCGACAAAAGCACTAGTGTAGCTAATTACAAAAAAAATAAAACAGCTTTAACTTAAGCTAATGAGTCGAAATATCAGCAAGTTCACTAAATGCTAATGAAAATGTTTCTTGGGATTAAAAAACGATTTTACTTACCATTGTCGTGACTTAATACAGTACAAGAAGAGAGAGAAGTAAGACTTCTTTACTAAGCAAATATAGTGCAACCACGCGCATGACCGGAAGATATACACGTTGTTGCTGCTGCTGCTGCTGCTGCTACGTCACACATCATTTCTACCGGACGAAAAAGGGAAGCAACTTCAATTAGTAGTAAATATTGGCCAATTTACAACACTTGATAATTTTTCAATATAAATGTCAACTATCTCTAACTAACATAAGGAAGAGATTAAATATTTAATTTAAACTAATGCTAACTTTTCACAAGTACACCTCAACATTAACTGGTGACAAGCTAAAATACTGAGGAATTTCTTCCTGATGCAATTATTTTATATTTGCTCAATGTTATAACTGAACAATCCATAAACAAACAACTGTTTGAAATATGCATTAAGAAAAGTCAGAGTATGAGAAATTATTAGACAAATAATTGTCTAATATAAAGAAGCCATTGAATGAATATTAGATTTTCAAAAGAAGATATGAAAGGCTTAAGGTATAACTGACTAGATGATTTTCTTTTTACAATTAATATTTATCTTTAAGGAAAACTTTGCAGGATATGGCATTTAACTACATTGTCATTTTGAGTATACAACTTCATAAAACTGTTACAACTTCATAAAACTGTTACAACTTCATAAAACTGTTACAACTTCATAAAACTGTTACAACTTCATAAAAAAATTTTACAAAATGAACACATATTCAAAAAAATGTTCAGAGATTAAACATTGATATTGAATTAGACGACTGTTGAGAAAATTATTGGAATAGAAATGATTACATTTTGTAAGGAAATAATCCAAATTTTATATTCATCTTAAATAGAAACTATTGGATAAAGAATTACTAAACTTAGCTTAATTTGATACTAGGCCAAATTGGAGTAATTTTTCAAGTGTGGAAGTCTTGAAAATCAGGATTGTAGATATGGTACTGTTGAAAGGAAATACATAACTAATCCACTAGGAAATTTGGGGTGAGGAATTATTCCTATAAATGATTATAAATATTTAAGTAGTAGTAGATGTGACAGCTGGGAGAAGGAAATATAACACCGGGGAGGGGGAGATGTCAGGTAGTATTAGACATGATGCCTACCAAAACATCTGAAAACTTGACTGAGTGAAAACTAAAAATAAAAACACGCAAAAACGAAGTCTTGACAACCAAATTGTTGTTTACATGACAGATTTAAGTTTCTTTTTCACCTCGACTATTGAACAAAAATAGTTGTTTCCATAACAGAGAACAAGTACTGTTCTGAAAACAATGCTCTATGCTGAAGATTCTGAATTCAGAAGACATGAATGGATTCTGTCACAAACTTTGACAACTCACATCAAATCACAAGAACTATTAAGAACCTTCACATTTTATATCTTCATGGTAAATATACCCTTTTAACTGGGTTCAACCTCACTGAAACCCTTTTATTGTACCTTCTTCCTTGTAATTTTCATTGTTTTGTATAGACTGGCATTTTTCTTGTGATATCTCATGTTATTTGATTGATTTTGATTGTAAACTTGATCTTTTTCCCCAGAACTACCATTGAGCCTTATTTTAGAAAAAATAAGTTACTTGTCCACAAATTATTATCCCCTTTTCCAGGAACACAAACCATCAAGTGCATTCCTAATATTTAGTAGAATTTGCTTTTATTTTATTTTAATAAAATGGTTTTAGTCTCACTAAGTATCTCTTGTCATATTTTTACAGTGACTTTGTTGTCATTTGAGCTCCGTTTTCCCCAATCTCTTTTAACTGAGCCCTCAAAATTATACATTAATAGTTTTTTTCCCGTAGTCTGCCCGTAGATAGTGCAAAAAATGAAGACTCCTTATCTCAAAAATTCAGACATAAATTAGAATTTAAAAATTAGTTTGTTGTTGCTTCTTATCACGATAATAAAATCTTTTGAATCAAAATTTCTCATGAACTATTTTTTGTATTTTGATGTGATATGAAACAATGTTTGATTTGTATTATGTCTCTCTCTCTCTCTCTCTCTCTCTCTATATATATATATATATATATATATATATATATATATATATAAGTAATGAAAAGTTTGGTAATCCATATAGATAATCCCAAGGAGGATGTAATCCAGAGAGCTCAATGTCAAATCAGAGCAATTATTGATTCAATTTAAATAGAAAACAGACAACCTTAAGAGTCCATTGGTTATAATTTATTTCCCCAGGTATATGGTTTTTACCTTGTTCATCAGACCACATTTTCCAAGGTTGAAAAAATGTTTTAAATTTACATACAGTTTTTATATACTTTTGAGGAGTAATTGTATGTTGATGTAAGGTGATATAGATAGAGGGGGAGGAGTATGACAGACATGGTCAAAATTATATATATATATATATATATATATATATATATATATATATATATATATATATATATATATATAGGGTGTATCAAAAATACTTTTACAAAACCACTTTCGCACCAGCCCCTCAACCTCTGACATCTTACTCTCTGGGTTGAGGTGTCTACTCGGTCTTAACCGAACTTAAGGGAGTGACCGTACGTCCCCTCAGCATCCGTAGATCATTCGACTGGTCCACTGGTTTAATCCTGCTTCCTGCCCACGTTGTGTTTGGTTTGATCCAGAAAGCAGAAGTGATGTTCATCCATTCACAGTCGACTGAAGATGTAGACACGGCTGGAGAGTCTGTGCTAAGAAATTTAGAATGCACCAAAATATATATATATATATATGCAGTAAGCCGAACAAACAACTATTCAATGGTTGAATTGTTAATGTCTTTTATATAGCAGAAAAGAATAGTATAGAAAAGAAACGGGTTACAGAAATGAAAATAATTGACGTAGAAACTCATACACTGGATACTAGACAGAAAGAGAGTGGGTTGTGATTAGCTTGTTGTGAAATCGTCTCAGAACGATATGTGACTCTTGATTATTGTAGCTTGTTTGATGTTTCCGTTTCCAGTGGTAGTAATAATAGTAGATGTTGGAGGAGTAATTCGCTTCTTCGTACGTATATCCCAATCTCCGACCTCTCTCTCCAACTCGACTGCACTCGACGGCAGACCAACCAACCACTCTCTGACTCTTCCATCTGGCCTCTTCTATCTGTTCTCTTTCATCTGTCTTTCTCGTCGGCCTTTCTTGTCTGCCTTTCTCATCGGCCTTTCTTGTCGACCTTACTCGTCTGTCTTTCTCGTCTGCCTTTCTCGTCTGCCTTTCTCATCTGTCTTGTAGCACCGCAACCCGTAACGGTTGACACGGGTGCTCATGCGAATGACGGCACACAGGCAACGAGGACCAATTGCGGCCTCTCCAGTCTCTTCGAGAATTCTCTCCCGACTGCCACTTTTTCAGCATAACTACTCGTTTATATCTGGCTGATCATAAATCGATCCTTGGTCCACACATGATTATTACGAGTGTCGCTGTCAACCCAAAACCATGTGAGTTTCAAAGTTCTCATAGCCTCAGTAAGCTCTATTTCAAATTTTAACCGATCATCATTGTCTTCCTAATGACCCAATTTCAAATGGCCTAGATCAAATTCCCATCAGTAAACAAAATTGTTCTGATCTAATTTCGCTGTTCAAATCTACTCCGATTTCAATAAAGAAAAAATATATGTGTGTGTGTTTCCCAAACTTTCTCTCTGTTACATTTCCTCCCCTACCCATCTGTCATTTACTAGTAAATGATACACAAGCTTTCGTATCAGCAAAATATGAGAAAACCCAGTCCAACATGCTTCTGACTAGGGTCTACTTAAACATACGTCTCTACCAACATGCAAAGGTAGAGTCCTCAGTTCTCCTTAGGGCTCATTATGTCCATTTACATTTTCATTGTCCTTATGATACATATGTACATGCAACTTCCGGTTAAATTTCACTGTTGTGGTGATCTCGTGCAGTAGAACCTTTTTCACATAGTTCACTAGTTCGAATGTTCTTTCCTTTTTTTTTCAATTATTGGAGTTCGCGACACTTCTTACCAATTATTTCAGTCTCATTACAAAAAAAAAATTGATTTATTTCGTAAATCTGTCCCACCGATTTTGTCTCGCTTTCACCACAGCCTGTCAAATCTTTTGTTGGTTCAGGTCCTTCCACGACAATCGGGAACTCTTCTTCAATATCAAATGCACTCGGGTCGGACCTACCGCGGTAAAGTGCACTAACTGGAATCCCTCCTTCACTCATGCACTCCCGTGCCAGTTTATTCTGCCCGGTCGACAACACCGCACGCCTCTTCAACCACCACCAAACTAGCAAGGCCACGACTATCATTAGTATAATTCCCACAACGGCCGCCCAGGTTATTATAGCAACCAAATCCTCTCTCCAGCCCGAATTCGGCGTACCTATCTTATTTAACTCCGACTTCAACCGTCCAAGATCAATCTTATCGATTGGCCTTAACAACGCCGGCATTTTCTCTTACAATGGATTCCCACAATCCTATCCATCCACTGGAATTCGTTCCTACCAGTTCTAATCGTGCTCTCACATGCTCTAACAACACCGTTAAAGAGTGACTTGTTTGACATAACTTACTCATTATAGCTAATAATTGAAAATACTTTTGCAAAAACCACTCTAATTTCTGTAATTTGGCTGTTACAGGCGTGGTTACATTTATCACTTCCTTTCTAAAAACCCGTAGGTGAGAAATCAACCAATTGATACTCCCTCTATTCTTAGCCAATTCCAGCCTAGTAACATTGAGTATAGATATGCTCTCTCTAACTGACTGAGCCATTGCTTGTTGTCTCTGTTCTACCGCCTCTAATTTCCTCTTAATTACTCTCACTTCGCCTTCGAAGACTGTACCAAACAACACGCTTAATGCCTTTCCGATTGCAGGTAATACTGCCCTCTTTTGCCTGGTCCGTAACAACTTTATTCCTTTCAAATAGTAACTTATATGCTTCCATTGTCTCTCCAGTATTAGGGAACCCTGAGCTAAGGGGTATAATATACGGTGGTATTCCGGGGTCTGTAAATAGTCTCCGGCGACTTGTGTCCTGGCTGTATCTAGTTTGTCCACTTCGATCTTCAACTGACCCAGTAACTTCTCATATGGCTGCAAGTCTATCACCAAAGTTATCAACCACTTTAATCTAGTTATAATCACTTCGCTAGTCTTATTAAATACAGTATTCTCACTGTGTTCCCAGGTATTAGCTACCACAACTAGCATTGTCAGTACCACGAGCCTCCTCTCGTCCATGTCTGCAAAGAGATGGAGAGAATAATTCGTCTTAATCAATCATTCTCTTATTGTTTTTAGCAGGTGGTTACATCTTAGAGCGATACCTCAAGCACCGACCCACACCACCACCAGTGCCATGTATGCATGGGGTTCGTCCACACACTTCATCAGCACTAATGATAAATGCACAGTTAGTCCCAGACCGTCACTCCTTCACCACAGCCACTGTACTGGTTTCACTTAATCCTTGGGCTTGGGCTGCACTGCTCCCCTCAATCGCTGTTTTAGTGGTAATTCCTCATTAACACTAGGTGCTTTTCAGCCCGCAATTTGCTCTGAAATTGAGCTAACGGAATTTCATCCTCTTCCTCCTATTCACTCAGTTCTTCTTCCCTAAGGTTAGGCTCAATCCCTGCTTCCTCAGAAGGTGCTGTTGGGGTCCGACTTACCTCCCTCAGCCTTCGAAGGGTAGTTGGGCTAATTTCAATCTCCTCACTCCCTTCACTTTCACTCTCAGTCTATAACCCTTCAGGTTCTACCAACGTAGTTTTCCTCAGCCTTTTCTACTGAGTTTTTGTTTCGGCTCCTTTCCATTCTCCTATTTCAGCTAGCTTTATATCATTCGCATGCACTCTCTTTACCTGTCCGGTCAATTGGTCCCAGATCACAAAGGAAACCGGACCCGTCTGCTCCACGATCCTATAGTATGGACTCCATCTCTGGTCCAATTTACCTTCTCTCCGGTGTATTTTATAATACACTGGATCACCTATCTGGAAGGAAACTTCTTTATTTTTATTTACCCTATCATTTCGCCTTTTCTGGGTTCTTTGAATCCTCCTCCTCACCTGTGTAAAAATTTTATGCTGTTATTCTAAAACTATTTGGTGATGATCCTCTCGTAAATACTTCCTCCTAGGTCGTAACAGATTGTCTATAGGTAAGACTACATCCCTGCCATATATCAAGTAATAAGGGGAAAATTTTGTCGTCTCGTTCATTAAGAATCTCATAGCTGCTAACGCTTGGGTCACGAATAAATCCCAATTTTCCCTATTATCCTGTGTTAGTTTAGCTAACACATCAGCGAGGGTCTTATGAAATCTCTCTACATTAGCGTTACTTTGGGGGTGATATGGAGAGGTGGTTATGTGCTGTATGTTTCATTTTCCCAACGTCTCTCTCATAATCTGATTCACATTCTCGATCCATTATCGGTAACCAACTGTTCGGAGGCCCCATACCTAGGGAATATTTCGTTCAGTATTATATCTGACACTGTTCATGCCTTCTTATCCAGTATGGCAAATGCATCAGGCCAATTCATCAGCCAGTCCACAAAACTCACTACGTAAAGATTACCTCTATGTGTTTCTCCATAGGGCCCGGAAATATCCATGCTTACTTTCTGAAATGGATAATTCGGAACATCCGTTTCTAATACTGGGGCAACCCTACTCCTTCGACTCTGTACTTGGCATGTTACGCATTTTTTTACATGGTTCACAACATCATTAAACAACTTAGGCCAGTAGTACTTTCTCATTATTAATCCATAGGTCTTATCAATTCCCAGGTGCCCTAACCTCCTATGGCATTGGTCTAGAATTTCAGCTCTCTACTTCTCAGGTATCGCCATTTTTAAACTTACTTCCTCATCTCTTCCTGAAAAGTAATACAACACTCCATCATGCACCATATATTTGGAGGTACACCCTGCCTCTACCCTGGACCTGATAATTGCTATCTCGCTATCCTCTTGGCTTTGCCTAATAATCTCTCTCCAGTGGGGGTCGGAAACAATCTCCGTTTCACTCGTTTCCTGATCTTCCCAACCAAGTCTCTCCTTCAACGCCTGTGAATTGATAACATTAATTTAGAATGCTTTATCATCCACACCCGGCTCCAACCTGACAGATTCGGTCTCTAATTGCCTCGGAATCCTCGATAACAGGTCAGCACAGGTATTATCCTTCCCTGCCAAATATTCTATTCTGCAGTTATACCCACTTAACTTCAATGCCCACTGTTGTATCTTCTTATTCGTCCACTCCGCCTCTAACAAATATTTGAGGGTTTGGTGGTCTGTTTTAATGGTAAACACAGCTCCACTCAAATAATAATCTAATTTCTGCACAGCGTACAGAATGGCAAACGCCTCTTTTTCTATTACTGGCCACCTTTGCTGAGTCTCGGAGAGCCGATGAGACAGAAAATAGATCGGCACTTCCTCAGGCACACCCAGTACTGGTCCATCCTTATCGGGACATGGTTGTGTAAGAACCGCCCCAATGCACTTATCACTAGCATCGGTGTACAGCGCCATGGGTTTACTCAGGTCTGGGTAGGCCAACAGGGGTACAGCTGTCAGCTGGTCCTTTAGGGTCTCAAATGCACGCTGACAATCCTTGGTCCACTTAAACCTAGCACGCTTCTTAGTTAGAGCTATTAGAGGGCCTGCTAGCCGACTAAATGCTGGTATGAACCTCCGGTAATAACCGATGGCTCCAATAAATCCCCCTAATCTCTCTTACGGTCTTCGGTGCGGGCATGGCTCTTATAACCTCAACTTTGTCTAAATCCGTTTTTATTCCTTCTTTGTTTATGATAAACCCAAAGTACGTTGTCTCTTCTTTCATAAACTGACACTTCGATAATTTTAACTTTAATCCATGTTCTCTTAACCTATCGAACACCTTCAGCAGATGTTCAAAATGCTCCTCTGGTGATTTTGAAAACACCATGATGTCATCTAGATACGCCATGGCAAATGCCTCAGTACCATTCAATACGATAGACATTAACTGACTAAATACACCCGGGGCGTTTGCCAACCCAAACGGCATAACCCTAAAATTGAAGAGGCCTATGTGGCAGGTAAAAGCGGTCTTTTCCTGATCCTTTTCGCTAAGTGCTACTTGCCAATATCCCGACCTCAAATCCAAGGTGGAAAAACATTTAGACTTTCCTAAAAGAGCTAGAAGATCATCAATTAAGGGGAGGGGCACTGCCAGTGGTTTCGTAATGGCATTTAATTGACGAAAATTCACACAAAACCTATGCCCTCCATCTTTCTTTTCAACAATTACTATTGGAAAACTCCAGGGAGATTTGAATCTTTCGATTATCCCTGATTCCATCATTTCATTCACTGCGTCCTCTACTAATTTTCTTTTGTGGATTGGGGTCCTATACGGTCTTAACGTAATAGGTGGGTGATTACCCGTGTCTATCTTCATTTCAACTGTCTCCGTCTGTCCCAGTCCCTTATCGGTAATGGCTATTACCTCCCAATTACCGTTCAGCAACCCCCTCAATTTCCTCCTATAACGCTCAGGGGCTGTTATATCTTCATCCCTTATTTCATCGCTACCCGTCTTATTCCCAGGTCTATTCTCACCCCATACTCTCACCTGTTTGACTTCTCTTACTGGCCACGTCTGTGCCAGCTCCTCTCCCTGCTTTATTTTAATAGTTTTATTGGCAGTATTGGTTAACAGTAAGGGAACGATCCCCGACCTCTTCACCAACGAATCACACACGGTTATTTCCCCTTCACTATTATCATACCTATCAGTAGGGACCACTTGGTACAGGTCACTGTTCAGCACTCCTTCTGTTATAATCTTGCCCTTCCTAGATACAGTAGTCCTAGAGGGAAGCTTTATATCTGTCTGGGCCACCACTGGCAATTGTTCATAATTATCCTCTCCCAACAGTATCCCTACCCTGTTCAATGTTAGGGTGGCGGGGTCGAAACGGATCTGTGCCTTATTCTGCCTAAGCCAGTTACTCCCCAAAATTAACTCACCACACAAGTCAGGTGCTACATAAACCTTAAGTTTACCTCTAGTTTTTGCCAACTGGAAAGGTAACCACGTCATACCCTCTATCCTCATTCTGCTACTATCAGCCTGATTTATTAGTAGATCAACGGGACTAAACTTCGTTTTCAGTCCCGACTGTCTAAAAAACTTGGAGCTAACCAGTGACACTGAAGCTCCGGTATCGACAAGGGCCTTCACCTTCTTGTCTTCCAGCAACACATTACAGATGAAGTCTAGCCCTTCCTTCAGCAAACGGTATACCAGTGCCTTTCCCGTACGTTCTCTCCCTTCCTCTTGCTTTCTCGACAAGCGAGACGTAGGAGTCGGTGACAGGAGTTCAACTTTTTCTAGTGGCTCCCATTTCTGCCTAGGGGCCCTCCTTGGCGGAGTAAAGCTCGGATGACACTCTTTTCTCGGACTAGCAACCCATTTCTCCCCTCTATTCGAGTTAGGGTTGTTCCGTACGGTGTGGTCCATCTTTCTCCTGCGAGGACAGGTTCGTCTCAGGTGACCCGCTCCTCCACAGCGTCAACACCTTCGCTCCTTACAACTGGCCGAAAAGTGCCACACCACATGTCCAGCATCTCAGAGGTCTTACTTGCACTGGGGCCACCCTGCCTCTTACTTTTTCACGGGTGACCCATCGGCGTTTCCCGGACACTTTTCCTTCTCGGTAGGGGGGCATCAGCATATTAACGCGCTTTATCCCCAGTTTAGGGTCTCCCCCTGCCGTACACTACCGAGCCTTGAGCCCGAATTCGCCACAAGCCATGCAGTCCGGTCCCAAAGACCTTAGGTCGCCTCCATAGTTTGTCCAGCACACCAGCCAATATCGGCCCGGTGTGGACTTATGAAACCCATAACACAGGTCCCAGTCTATTAGGAACTGCCTCAGCCTTCCAGTCCTCTTTAAACCACTTCTTTCGGGTTCCGTATCTGGATCCGCTCCCGGTTTTTCTTTTCCATCACTACTTTGGCCCCCTGGGGATTCCTACCTACACTCCCTCTTATTCTATCCTAGAGTCGTTCGCTGGTCCGAGCCGCCTCTATGGCTGCGGCCAGGCTGACCGGTCCTCCCTCCAGAACATCGCCCCTCAGGTCCCTGTCGCCCAGCGCGTCCACATACACATCGGCCAACAAGGCCTGAATAGGACCACTGTCCCGAGTCGCCAACTCCGGAAAAGCTAACACCGCTAGTCCCATGATTCTTTCGCCCAATTCCTCATTAGTCTCTCCTTCTCGTTGCTGCAGCCGGAATAATTTCCTGACTGCCTCAGTGGCTGTACGCTCATTTGCGTATTGCCGCACCAGAGCTGATTTAAGCTCGGTCCACGTCAGGGCCGGGTTTTCTCTGTACCACCCCCCTATAAACTTGGACACTTGTCCCACTGCATCGTTGTAAGCTAGGAGCACCATTTCTTGGTCCGAGAGACCATATATCACCTGCTTTTTCTGAATGGACAGAATCCATTCGTGCAGCTCCGCAGGGTTTTCTTTATAAGTAGGTAGCTTCATGCTACTTATCAGCCTCCTGAAACCCATCGATATTTTGAGGACTCCAACATCCCCAAGGTCATCTGTGGCGTCTGATCCTGCTACGCTCATCCTAGCGTCTTCTCAACTATCACTTTCAATGACAGAACGAAAGGAAAAATACTTAACACGGTGGTGGTGCTTCAACTGTGTACAACGTTGACAAAAACAAGATCAACAATATTACTGGCAGATCTAAGTGCAATGAGCGAACAATGCAGAAAGCACTGGATGGCCGTTTCTGCATTCTGTTGAGGTTTCTTTCAGACTCAATGAATTACTTAATTATAATTATCAAATCCTTCTAACAATTTCTATCATATGTATATCATTGCTTGACCCGGCTTCTAATGCTTCAGTTTGAGCGGCTTGGTGATAGTAGTCGTGGCTCCAGGGATCACAATCCTATGGTTACAGAGAATTTCAGTTGAGTTCCACCACGGAATATGTGAGCGAGCGGCGCTATATTGAGTCTGATTTGCTACCTTTACCCAGTTGTAACAGTTGGTATGACGTTTGCTTGATAACTCAACTGTCAGGGTTTCAATTCTCGGTAGTGGATGCGCACTGCTGATGAGTCCCAAATATAGGACGAAATGGCCGTCCAGTGCTTTCTGCATTCTGTTGAGGTTTCTTTCAGACTCAATGAATTACTTAATTATATATATATTGTAGAATCAGACTTCTACATTTGTTTAAAAACCCATTAAAAGTGGCTCAGAGTGAAACTTATCTCAAATCAATCCAAGTAGCCCAACAACCCATTAAAATCGGCTCCAGATGAGAAGTAACTAAAAACGCTTTCTGATTGGCTAATAAACAAACAAATCATAATTTCATACATTCCCAACTATGTACACATCATATTGGTTTAGTTGTGTATCAATTTATTTACACAATAAATATGTATTTTCCAATATAATCTCCTTTTTCAATGCATTCATTTAATTATAATTAAACAAATAGACATTGTGTCTATTGTGTATAATAATCCTTATTTTTAATATACAAACATCCTTTCACAAATGTGGCTTTTGTGTATGAATAAAATGGCCAAAATTTATATGTAGTACCAAGCATTTGACTCACAGAAAAAGAAATGAGTGTGTTTTAAGAAGTAAATTGTATCATTATTTTTATATGTGTCATCCTTTAGGATGACACATATAAAAATAATGATACATAACTCAAATGATACATAACTCAAATGATACATAACTCAAATGATACATAACTCAAATATCTACTTCACACAGTGAGTGATGTCACATCAAAATGTAATGTGTTTCGAATAGTAAATAGTGTAATTGGAATAATAATTTTTTCTCAATTTTTTACATGCATTCACGAATGCAGTATCTCAAACAATAGGTATTTTATTTATGGATGTTTGCTTAAGTTACATGTTTTTAACTGTATATATTTAAAAGAACAATTTCTGACCAAATATACCATATATATATATATATATATATATATATATGACTGGAAAATCACTGAAAAGATTGATAACAATAGCTTGAAAAATTATCTTTCTTGTAAAATGTGACAAAAATTAACTGACAGAAATAAAGTGTATAACTTGCATTTGTAGTAACAATAAAGTTTTAAAATTTGTATACATATCCATATTTTAACATATATGCACAACTTAAGAAATGAGAATTACATGTTCATTGTTTTAGATTTAAAAACAAATATTGCTGAAGACCTGAAAATATATTATTCTTTGCAAAATATCAAGAAAAGAAAACAGTTAAAAACTTTTAGTCAAAATGATATACTCAAATTCTCTACCATATTTGCTTTACTTTTACCTTTGAAATGATGTTCTATTTTCCATGATGTTAAAATTTATTAAGTGTTATGAAATGTTTTATTTTATAAAATCTTTGACAAATGTGTTAAGTTAATTGGAGGAAAAACACTTATGTGTTTATATATGATTGTTAAAGTATGACCAATCCTTAACTAACTGAAAGGAAGTGAAAACTAACCTATTAAGAAAAGGAAAATGTTTATAGAGATATTTTGAGAGCATTAAGCTATTTAACATTCTTCTGCGAGGGAGTTCAGACAATATCCACATCGGGGGCAACCATTTCATAATTATAGATCTTCTATAATAGCCATAATATTGAATGAAAGGATTCAGTATATCTTCAGTATAAATTTATCTGTGAAATATGATAGCTTTTCATACATTTAGCAGAGTTCACTTGAGTCTGTCAGAATTGAGTTTTCTGTTTTTGGATGATTTTGATTTCATGTGGTGACAAAAAAGCATTTTGAGGAAGGGATCACTTGAGAATATTCTTTCACTCATTTTTTTTTACTTTGTCAATTTATTTTTGTTTATTTCTAATATGCCCACTTCTGTGCACTCCAGGAAAATTTAGGTGATTATGTGGTCTTAATCTTAATTTACAATGGTTGTTGTTGTTAAATTTTTTCTATTTAAATCTGTCATTTCAGTTCAGAGATGAATAATAATTTTTTAAAATGTCATAAATTTATAACTGTTGATATTCACAACCAATTGATAATAGTCAGTATGTTCTTGCAGATCTCTCAGATATTATTATGCAAATCAATGTTTTCACTTTAAAATTGTTATTAATCAACTGATGTTGATAAAAAGTTTCAAAATATATGAGCAATGTAATCAATATTACATCAAACCCTATAAACTGGTTCTGCAAAATCACAAAGAGCTTTATAAAATAACAAAATGACATGACTTAAAAACTTGCAACAGCAAATAAAATGGGTAGCACATATAGCTAGAAGAGAATAGCAATATTCTAAGCATAGCCGAATGGTAGACTCATAAACATGTAAGATAGATGCTGGTGAGAAAAATCGTCTAGCATGACAAAGAGAACCAACTTTCCTAGCAGCAGACCTAGCAATTGATGTCAATATAATCTTTCCACTTCATGTCAGTGGAAAATATTAGCCTGAAAATGTGCAATGAGGCACTGTCCTTGAGGTTAGCATTAACTATGCTGATGTAAGGTAAAAAGTGTTCTCTCAGATGATTAATTGTTATGGTCCAGGTTCCTTGTACCACGGTGATGGTCCAAGGTAGAACCAATGAAGAATCACTCGAACACAGGTATGGAATAACACAGATATATTACAAACAGAATATGTACAAAAGAAGTAGAAGTGTTAGTAATAACAATCAGGTTAGGTTAGAGAGAACTATGTTGTCTCGAAATATTACTATTCCAATGTCTTACAGTAATCGTCTGACGCGACTCTGTCTCTGACTGACTCACACGCTGACTCTGTGTCTCTCACTCACTGTTTCCTCTTGAGGCACAGTATTTATGGTGTACGGGATAGTCCATTACTATTATGGGTAAGTTCCCATAACACCCCCCTCCGAAGATTTTTAATATGATACTACCAAGAACATGATTGTATAATCTGTTATTACAATACATTCTATTTTCGTACCTACCAAAGAAAAATGATGAGCAAGTTAGTCTGAAACTGTTTATATTCTTGATATTAAGCAATTCTTTTGGTGCCCTTAACTTGACCAATCATTCAACAACTGCATATTACTTTGATTAGATATAAATATAATCAAGGTAATATTTGTTATTGAAAAGGTAAAGAGATGGGTATACCTGAACAGGGGCGGACTGAGTCATCGGTCAATCGGACCATGCCCGAGGGCCCGGCACTGCAAAGGGGCTCGCCTGGCTGCCAATAAAATTATCAAGGATGTCCTTGCTATACACGTGTGTGTCTCATACATGGCCGTAGCTGACTTGATTTCGCCGCACCCCTTGCCTGGTCGAAGGGAAGACGCAATAATAAATCATTTTAACCTTCCAAGAATATTCGGATGATTATAAACTTGACGCCTCTGTAGTCTGTAGTACCGGTCAAGTCTTGGCAAACAATCTGAAGGGGGTCATTCAGTCCTCCTGCTCCCATCTCCGTCACTCCCAAAAGCCACTAAAATCTTCATATGATTGTTAGAATTTGCAAAGAAAGGACACCTTTTTCCTGTCTGTTACCAAGCATTTTAGTAATTTATTGACTATATTGATTATTTTGTTTCATCTAATTAATGATAAAAATAATGAGGATTTAAAGTAATTTTAAATTCGCATTTTGTGATTTCTTAACTCAAAGTTTTTAAAATTTCAATAAAGCACCTTAATGCGAATTCAAGCAGAATATTTTTTATTTTTTTAAATCCAATATTGTTTTCAAATTGACAAAGGGCTTAACAGTCAATTGCCACCACTGCTTACAACCAATACAGGTATTTTATGATATTGTTGCGGACAACTCGGAGGGGGGCACGATGGCCCGAGCGTCCCCGTGTTGTAAGATGAACGATGTCACGGGGAGCCCGCCATATTTTTACTTTGTGATCTGACCAGGTGAAACAATATGGATAACAGAACGAAGATGTGTATGAATTAAGCAGGGGTTTATTACATGAAGGAGAAAAGGATGTATATTGGTATTGTCGGCGGTTGGTTGTTGCTGATGCTCCGGTAGAGTGTGGTTGCTCCGGTCAGTGTCGACAGTCTGATGATTGTTGATGATTGCGTGGCTGCACCGGTCGCGTCGACGGTTGGAGGTTGATGATTTCGTGGCTGCTCCGGTCATGTCGGCGGTTGGAGGTTGATGATTGCGTGGCTGCTCCGGTCGTGTCGACGGTTGGAGGTTGAAGTGAGCGCCGAAGAACCTTCCGTAAATAATTACTATCAATAGTGTACGGGAAAGGTCTGTTGGTCGTCGCAGGTGGGCTTTGGTCGACAGGTTTGGTTAGGACTGTTGGTTGGCTGGTCTGGTGATCGCTGCTGGTCGTGGCTGGCGTTGCGGGTCTGCCTGGTCGAGTCCAATCGAAACCACCCGTAATAATTACTAACAATAGTGTGTACAGGGAAAGGTTGTGGACGACGTGCGGGCGGCCAGTAGGAGTGGCATGCCGAGAGTCAGAAGTGTAGAGTGAGAGTGTGTGTGTGTGTGTTCCAACTCACATCCAGTTGGCAGATGAAAAAAAATAGGGAGTGTAACTTAATACACAGCCCGGGGGCAGCATCCTGGCCTCGAGGCCAGGTGCCTGTACACCGACCGGTCAGTACTGTGGATTTACTTGACCTCCCACAGGGCCAGGTTGTGACACAAGGTCGAGGTTTAATGTGGGAAGGGAGGGGGGGGATTTGACCCAAGTGTTTCCACTCGAGTCGCTGGTCTTAGCTTGTCCAAGCTGGTCAGAGCTGGTCATAGCTAGTCATAAGGCGCAGAAGCGACTGGTCAGTACCGACCACGAATTAGGCGATGAGTCGCTGTGTTAAGTTCGGAGTGCCTCACGACAGAAAGTGGCGTTACTGAAATGTCAAGATTCTCACTAAAAATTCAGTGGAGATTTCTATGTGAAACTATCGGTGTAAAAACGCTTGGAGGTGTATTACGATTAGGTTTGAAATTGCAATTAATTGATGCACACCCAGCCCTCTTCCTCTTGAAGAACAGTTTTTCGCTACTGAGTTTCCTCTACACTCTCCGAAGTGCCCCTTGGCACCTCAAACACCTTAAATGAGATAGATATCACAATTAAGAGATGCGCGGAGCTAATTTGCAATGTTAATTTCAACGCCACAGGCTGGGGGCAAGCAAAGCTCCCTTTGAGTTTCGGAGGCCTGGGCCTTCGATCAGCGGTAGATTTGGCCCTTCCAGCATATCTTTCTTCACTTTCGTCCAGTCGCGAATTAATTGATGAGATACTCAGTGGATCGTCTCAGTGTTTCTCGGATAGTTCTTTCGAACAAGCCTGCAGCATCTGGACCCAAGAATTATTTTCTATCCCACTAGACACATTAAAACTAAAAAGCTGGGATAAAATAAAATGCGAGGCCAATTTTACTAATTTGAGGCTCTCTCTAGATCAGCATCACCTCACCTGTCTACTATCTACTTCACAACCGAGTTGTGGCACCTGGCTCAACACAGTGCCCTCTTCATCTACCGGTACCCTTTTAGATGATGAGTGCACTCGGGTCAGAGCCGCGATCCGTCTTGGACTCAAATTATGTGAGCATCACAGATGCAGATGTGGAGCCTCCATTGATGAGTTTGGTTTGCATCCTCTCTCCTGTCGTCATAGTGCCGGCCGCTTTCCACAGCATGCAACAATAAACAACATCATCAGAAGAGCTTTGGACGCAGCTGGGTTCCCTGCCCAAATCGAACCCATAGGCCTCAACTGTGGTGATGGAAAGTGGCCAGATGGCATTACCATTTTCCCTTTTAAAATGGGGAAGTTGTTGATTTGGGATGCGACCTGTGCAGATACATTTTTGGCCGGTAATTTGAGCTGGGGTCCGTTGCCGGGGACACAGAGATAAAAAAAATAGTTAAATATTCTTCTCTTGTTGATAGATTTTTTTTTACTCCTGTGGCAGTGGTGACTTCTGGGGTTATTGGCCCTCGTTTGATGGCTTTCCCTTGGAGGATTGGCGTGATTGTGTCTCAATTAAGGGATGAGCCTCATGAAACAGAGTGACTCTTGCAGCGTGTCTCACTGGTGATGGTCCGAGGTAATGCTTTCTCCATCATTGTGGCTGACCAAAAAAAAAAAAATTGTTTATAGTTACTTTGTTCAAATAAATTTAAATATCTGTTTTAATTCCAAGGTAATAAGTACTCTGCAAATATAACATCAGCCTTCATGAACAGGGAGATAGGAGTAATGAACAACAATCAAAAATACCACAATCTATTTACCATGCATAAGGGGTATATCGGAAATGATTCAGAGCATCTGTCATCCATGAAGCATATTTTCACAATTGTGATATCTTGCTTTATCTTTAGCTGTACTGCTAGCTTGCTTTTTATATACAGTAATGTTTCCTGCTATAGCTAAAGTGCTTTTGCAATGTTTTGTAATGTTCTAATAGCTTGCTTTAAACATTATATGTTTAAATACACAAAAAATGTCTTTTCCTGAATATACCCTTCTGAAATGGGATTTTTTCTTACATACCCATGCATCTTTATGCTATCAAATACAGTCATTCTCATTCTATTTCAGTGATGAGGTAACAAGTTGGATTGATTAGAATGTGATATCACTAGAATTGAAACTAACAAGTCGTTAGAGAAGTGTACATTGGTCTTGGATATGATTCTGGGAACTGAAACACTAATGGTAGAATTTGATCTCCTAGAATATTTTCATTAATCATGTATAAAGGTTACCAAAAACCTTTCTAATAAAAATAGTTTGTTCTATAAATGTCAACTAATTTGGAGTAAAACACAAACACCAATGGGTTGGGTTCTAACAAAATTAGATATTCAGATATACCCATCTCTTTACCTTTTAGTAGGATGTCATACAAAAGCAGTTCAAATGTGCATAGATATCTCTAGTTGCGATCCAAAGAAACATATTCAAATCAAGCCTCACCTTGCAGAGTCTTCTTTCAGATAAGTAATAGTGCTTTCGCTTCTCTGGCTCAACTACTTGTCTATTAACAATTATTACTGAAAGAGTCTATCAAACTATAGATAAAAATGGTGAAGCTCAGGCTATTGCTTTAGATATCTCAAAGGCATTTAACAGGGTTTAACATGTTGGTCCTCTTCTCAAGTTGAAAGGTTACTCTATTTTTGGATCAATTTTTGAACTGATTCAATCTTTGTTATCAAATCACAAAATCAAAGTTGTCTTGAATGGTCACCCTTCTAGAATTTTTAATGCAGATGTCCCCCAGGACTCTATGCTTGGACCTATGTTGTTCCTAATTTTCATCAATGACCTTCCTGATGGCATCAGTTCTCAACTCAGTATCTATGTTAATGATAACTATTTACTCCTGTTTTAATAGTAAGTCTGATTGGTTCAATAACGTCAATTGATCTAAAAAATTACCTACAATCTGTTGTTAATTGAGGCAAAGAATTCCAAAACAAAACTGCTTTCTTTTAATCATCTGAGAAACCTTTTTGCCTTCCATCAGTATAGCTGATGCTAATCTCCAGGAGATTAACTCCTTGTGCCTTCTCAGGCTAACGTTTTCTGCTGACATTAAGCTGAAAGATTGCCAGGTGTGCTACTAGGAAAGTTGGTTCACTATGTTGTGCTAAATACTTTTTCTCATCAGAACTTATCTTACACATTTATAAGTCTAACATTTATACATGCGTTGAATATTGCTGTCACATCTGGTCTGGTGCTTCTGCTATATATTTAGAGATTCTTCATAAAATCCAAAAAAGAATCTGCAATGGTATTGGTCCTGATCTGGCCTCTCAGCTTCAGTCACTTTCCTACAGCCATAATGTAGCTTTCCTGTGCCTTTTCTATAAATACTTTCGTGGTAATTGTTCTGATTAACTTTCCTCTATGGTACCTAGACTTAAAGAATTTAAGTGCAGTACTAGATTAGCAGCAAAATCTCATCATTTTACAGTTGAAATAGCAAGATGTAACCATAAGTTCTATCTTCCCTCACATTTCTCATTTGTGGAAATCTCTGTCGGCATCTTGCTTTCCAATTGACTTTGATCTTCAAAAATTTAAATGCAATGTCAGTCATTATCTTCTGTCTTCTTAATTCTTTTTCTTTTTCTGTTCTCATTTCTTAATAATATTTTCTTTTTCCTCGTATTCTATGACACTCGGTAACCCCTAGTGGATTTATTGTCTTGCATGGGAGGGGGAATGATCTAAAAAAAAAAAGAAGCCTGGCTGATTATATAAGACAGGAAAAGGTTTGTCATCAGTCTCCACAAAGTTATATAAAGAACTATGTTGGAGGATAAGATGGCTAAAGGAATCAGTGCCCATTAAACTCTGAAAACCTCCTTGGGAAACCTACCATAGAGAAGAATGCCATTTGGGTGCCTCTAATTAAGAAATAAGAAAGGACTCAAAAACTTTATGACTTGAGTACAGATATTAAATTTAAAGTTACAAAAAATGCACCAGTAGATTAGTCAAGAACCTAATGGATAATTAAAGGGTTGATCAAAAAATACCTGCTTTCTTGAAAGTTATGTGTTCTATCTCTCTGTTGTGCCTCTACCTCTAGCTCAGTAGAAGAATTGAACAAGTAACACAAAAATAATTGTATTTGATTGGTGAATTATAGACTGGAGAGAATTATTGATATATGATATCCCACAAACATGGAAAGTGGAATGAGAACAATCTACTCTCATGAATTGAATAAAAGGTTTGATTAAAAATTCCAAGAAGGTCACTGAGAACAATAGCTACCAGAAGAGGATCATTATTAAAAATATTTTTTATTGATTTCAAATTGTATTAACTTGGTGGAATTTCCATATTTTGAAAACATGATGTCAGCAAAATTTCTTCAATAGAAGCTATGAGTCATGTGTTTGTTGATCTGAGTAGGCGTCAGGGAATTTCATAATGAACCCTTTATTTAATTTACAGTGGTAGATTCTTCTTCGTCTAGAAATGTTCTTTTTTATTTTATTTTATTTTTTTTTAGAACTGCTCATTTATTGCACACTTTGTTTCCACTATGCACACTTTAAAACATTTGATGTCAGAGGTACTAAAACATAGTCTATTTAGTTAACCTTTGTTTTCATTGTCCTTCCTTTATATTTCAGATTTTTTGTATATCTTTGAATATACAACATATTTCTCAACCAAAATACATAAGTATTTTAGGGGTAATTAATAATACCTCTCAAATATTTATAATTTGTTTATTTGTTTTCCATGTTGAGCAACCTGAGACCGTATGTTATTTTTGTATGGTATGGCAAGTTACAAATCCCATTCATATAGAATTTCAGAGAGCACACCAAAATAAAAGTTGATGCCATTTTAGTGGATCAAAGCCAACACAATGAAGTTGTTGCATAAAGCAAGGTTTCCCCATAACATGTGGAACATTGAGAATTCAAACAATTAAACAATCTATGAAACGGGGTGATTCTCTATTCATCTCAAACTGTCTGTGAGAGACTTTGCATGCACATATTTAATATATATGTTTATATCTGTATTATGTTAATATGACTTACATGTCCTTGTAACATGTAATGAAAACACACAAGCATACTCACATACACTCACAATTTGACTGAGTTTAAAATAAGACATTGGAATAACACATTTTCCTCCCACCTAGCCTAAACAAATCTTACTCTGGGCTGAGCAATAAAATCATAACGTTAGAGACAAAAAAACATTACTATTTGAAACCTTAAAAATGTCAGATAATTATATGATTTTATTAACTTTTCAGAAAGTATTTAGTAGTAAATAAAACTATTTAAAAATATTTTTTAAATTTTGTAGAAATATTTTTAGGTTGGTCATTGAATTAAAATATACATGTTCATATGCAAACATTTAAAGGAAATTGAAATGAACATCTGTGTGACAAGGGTTAATTTCCTTTTTTTATCTGGCAACCCTCACTGGGTAACAAGAAAAGAGGATGACCTTTTCAAGTCATTTTTATGAATCCTTCTGCATTTAGACTGAATATATTTTCTAAATATTTGTGTAATATTTTAAATAGACAAATGATTTAGACTGAAATTTGTTCATCTTGCCATAAGTGAGGCAATATCTACCAAACTAATAATAAATAAGTGTTAACAGAAAATAATTATTTACACTATTTACATTGTCCTCATCTTTATTGCCATATTCATGACATTTCAGCCGTTGTACACTCTGACATTCTTCAGGTGAAATATGTTGGAATTTCAGACTGAACTCTTTATTTAGTCCATGGGGTCAGTTCATACAATGGCTGAAACATGAATATGACACATTTTTATTTTTCAATGAATGACAAATTAAATTTACTAGTATTATGACAGTAACTATTGGGAGATCCAAATATAGTATTGCTTATAAGGATTAGAAACTCATCCATGACCTTCCAAATTTATCCACAATCTAACTGTACAATAAAATCCTAAAAACGCTTTTCCTTTATTCACTATCAATTCCAATTTATTACTGAAATTGTTATATTTAGTTTTGTACATGTGCAAAAATTTGAATATTGTTCTGGTATATAAAAATTTATATATCATTTTCTCCCATAATGTCAGCATAGACACATAGACATAATACAAACTGTTTAAAATAAAAACAGGAAGTCTATTTCAAACATGGGTATCTGCTGAAATAATATTTGAAGTAATAAAAAAATATATCTGTGTAAAAAGTTATTTTTAAACTTCTATTAGTCAACAGCTTTAACTCTGGTGAGTAAAGAACTAACATATATTTAGTGAGGCCTACATCTCATATATATATATATATATATATATATATATATATATATATAGATAGATAGATAGATAGATAGATAAACAAGGGTAGGGTAGAAACTGGATGGAAAAATGGTGAATTTTAATGGGTACTATTTTTTGTGAAATTAAGTTAATATGAGACATTTCAAACTATTTATACATAAATTGAGTCATTATTTACTGAGTGCCTCACCCTTTAATGCCAAATTATGGAAAAAATCCTGATTTTGTATGAGCTTACACTTAAAATATGCTGAAAACAATAAATCATCTGTTGGAATTACAAGTTTTTCTTCTTTTTAATTCAACTTCGCCAATAAAATCAAGAGTTTTTACAATGAAAACAAGTTCTTGTTTGATCACCAAAGTTAAGCTTGTTAGCTATTTAGATAGGGACCACTTGGGAAACCTGGGGACCTTAAAAAAACTCCTACAATCCAAAATATGCTTCAGCTTTAAATTACCCACAAAGGATTAATAAACAACAAAAAACAAATCAATCAGTCCCTCCTGTCACCTGAGGAAAAAAGGCAAATTCCGCAAATATATCATATATAAATGAAAAAATTGATATTAGCTTTCTTAATTTATTCAATGATATTGACATAGTATTTGACCTTATAAGTGTTCTATTGTGGTAAAAAAACATGACAAAACATTTCATCAAGAACCAAAAAACATAGGAATGTTAAACTATAAATTTATTTTTAACCTTATTTTTTCTCATATATCTTCAGCTTTACCAAAAATATTTTATGTTTGCTTAATGGGACCCATAAATATCACTGCACTGGAGGTGTTTATTTCACTGAGGTTTGGCTGGAGTATCACAACACATTTTCAGATGCAAGAAATCACCTTTCTTGCTATTTATGAACTTACAAGAATTAAATCATATATATATATATATATATATATAGCATAATGAGAAGCCACGTATACTTTCTTGATATGTATATAATATGGAGAAAACAACTGAAAAGTTGCAAATTAAAAGAAAAAAATTGAATGTTTTTTTTTTGTGAAAGTATTTATTTATATTTTTTTATATATATATATTTGATATTTCAGATCACCCCGATCTTTCGTCAGAAATTAATTAAATAACTGTATTCAGAAGTTTGTTTTCAAGTAGCGTCCTTCACAAGATGCGGACGTCACGTGATGTGGAATGCAACTGTGTTTGAATATTTCTAACGTAAATCTAACGATAATATTTTAGATGTTGTTTAAAAAGAGTTTTTTTAACTATATCTAAAGAAATTTTTTAACTATTGAAATATTTATACAGATTTAAAATTCCCAAGTCTTTGTTTAACCCTAGTTTATATGTGTCTAAATATATATATATATATATATAGATCACCTGCTAATATACTGATGATGATTGTGGAAAGAGTCTGTTATCATGCCCTAGATAAAAATGGTGAAGCCAAGACTGTAGCATTGGACATCTCAAAAGCCTTTGACAGAGTCTGGCATGCAGGTCTTTTCTACAAGCTGAAAAGTTACGGTGTCTCCAGACACATTTTTGAGCTGATCCAGTCTTTCCTACCAAATTGTGAAATGAGAGTTATCCTGAACAGGCACTCATCTAGATCCTTTTGTACTTACGCAGGTGTATTCCAGGGTTCCATCCTTTGTCCTACTCTGTTTTTAATTTTCATTAACGACCTTCCTGATGACATCAGCTCTCAGGCTAATGTTCTCAGCTGACATGAAGTGGAAAGGCTAGATTGAATCTATTGCTAGGTCAGCTGCTAAGAAAGTTGGTTCACTGTGTCGTGTGAGACAATTTTTCTCTCCATAATCTATCCTATATATCTATAAGTCTACTATTTATTCATGTTTAGAATATTGCTGCCATATGGTTAGGTGCTCCTGCTATTTACTTTGAGCTCCTTGATAAGATCCAAAGAAGAATCAGCAATATTATTGGTCCTAATCTGGTAGCTCAACTTCAGTCACTTACCCACTGCTATAAGGTTGCTTCTCTGTGTCTTTTTATAATTACTTTCATGGTAATTGTTCGGATGAGCTCTTCACTATGGTACCTAGACTTTATGAATTTAAGTGCAGTACGAGACTGGTGTCAAGATCTCATTAATTTACAGTTGAGATGGTTAGATGTAGCTGTAAGTTCTATATTAACAGTTTCTTATCTTGCACTTCTTGCTTGTGGAACTCCCTTCCAGCTCCATGCTTTCCAGCTTTCTGCAAAAATTTAAATGAAATGTCAATCACTATCTATTGTCCTCCTGATTACTCTTTTCTCTTTCTGCTCATTATCAGTGTTTCTGTTCCTAATTCTTCCACACCCTGTAACCCCTTGGTGGAAGTAGTTGTAGACCTACCATATGTTATTTTTGGATCATTTAGAAAATAACGATAATAATTCCTTTCACCACTCCAGCAAATTTGAGAAAAAGATTTTTGCGAGCCAACATAAAATTATTTTCTAAGTAATGATCACACCTCTATGTAAAATTAGATTTTGGATCCCTTCATGGATATAAAAATAATGCATATAAAAATAGAAGCATACTGCTTCTCAGGGTACAAAACAATTTTAGAGGAAACTTTGATCTACATGCGCATACACATACACACACCACACCACACACATGCACACAATAGAAGAAATGAGTCAGCAGTCGGTAACTAAAGTCTGGTCTATGCACTCACAGACACATTAGGCTGACCATCATAAAATAAGTCTGTTCACATATCTCACATTACACTAAGAACAATTAATTACTTGATAAAAGAAACTTTACTGTTAGGAAAATTGATAATTTTCTTATTGTATATTTCTGAAGAGAATATATATATGCTCAGATAACAAAACCTGGTTAGATGGATCCCCCAAAAATGTAGCAAATCTCATAAAATTTTGCAAGTTTCATTGGGCAGAAACAGTTTTGATTGGAATACATGTCACAGTCTTTTATAAAAATGTATTTTTTTAGTGTTTTTTAACTGTCATGCCATGCGAACTCCTTCAAATATTACCAAAGATGCACGATGATCACAAGCAATATCCAGAATCATTTCTTCAGTACACTCAGCATGGTATTCCGGTTCTAGAACCTTATTTCTTAAATTGTACAGTCAAGTAAACATCTCCATATGTTCAAAACTTATTGATTTTGTTAATGAGTATGACCATGATCTGATAGTAATGTATTTAAAGTAGACATGTCAACAACTACCAATAATATTAAAAAGATGTGGAGATCAATATGGATTTTGGTGATAGCTCTGATAATGAGTTGTTAACCCTAACAACATGAGAAGTACAATGCTTGATGAACATTATAATACACGTACTAAATCTATTGAGAATTGTTCAATTCAAAGCTACATTCTATTATTATGAAATCTAAAGGGTTTGGTGAATGTGAGCTTTTTGTAAGGTAAACAGGGCATCTAGCAGCTACAGATTTAAGTCACCATTTTAAGCTAGGTTTTGTATTTTAGTGTGTAAGTGTAAATAGGTAGGGTAAAATGGGGCCTTGTAACACTATTAGACCATGATTTTTTCAGATTTCCACAATAATTGGTAATACATCACATTTATTTTTTAGTTCCACATAGGCTTCCAAATAGCCTAACGTTTTTACCATGGATCTGTCAAACTAATTCAATTGGACAATGCTTTTCTTTAACTTTGGTTTTCCTAATTTCTTCCAGAAATTTCTGAGTATCAACATCACATTACTTCCTGTATCTTGTTGTTGCATGTCCAATAAAACATTATTGATTTGAATTGTTAATAGTCCTTTCTCATTTGATTTTTCAATGAAAACATGTCCATATTTATTTCCTTTTCATTTTGTTGGACAGTTGTTATGTTTTCCTTTTTAGATTTACACATACATTTTAAATGATTCATTTTGAAACACTTTTCATATCTTTTTTACATAGGAGACATTTTTTTTTCTCTTTGATGTTGATAACCACAAAAAGTACACATTATTCTGTCTTTTCTTTTTATTGCGTATGTGTCCATTTCCTTTACCAGATCTGTAATTTTTGTTCCATTAAATTTTTTAATCAATTCTTGTTGCTGAATAAATTTGACACACTGTTCTAGTGACAACTTTCCCAGTTGTAAATGCATTAAAGTCATTTGCCAATATTCCTCATTTTGAAGGTTGTTTACCAATTTCAGTTGGATCAAATTCTCTTCAATTGACTGGTTTTCGACACCCAGTTTCTCATATTTAGAAACTTGTTTCAAACAAAGAATATATTCAATAACTGGCTCATTCACTTTTTGCGAAATGCTTATGAACTTAGCTTTCTCTGCATTCACCAGTTTTTTCTTGGGTACTATATTTCTCACTATTAGTTAACTTATATTGCCATGCATCATTTCCTCCAACTATCCTGAGTGTGTAATTGCTGATAACTTTATAATAGCCTCACAATCAGCAGTTGCCAAGAAAAGATCAGTTATCTAGTTTTATCCCACAACTGATTTCAAATCCTTCGGCTTTTTTGTTCTAGCTTTAGCTACTAATATCCTCAGCCACACTTGTGTGTACTCATAATTATCCAATGATAATTGTTTGCTCAATTCTTTAGATATTGGTAATGCCATTGTAGTATTGTGTTACTGACTCACAGGAAGTAGTATGCACTCAACTACTCATGGGTAATAGCCATAGCTATTTATAGTCTTTGTGACTTGCTATGTAAATGAGTTACAGATTTGGAAAAATTATCTTTTCAATTTGTCCCTTAATTTGGGTTATCATAACCAGGACACTGTCCCAGTTTGAAGGGTCTCTTCCTGTGATATAAACTATTATTTTTTGTGTGTTAGCACTGAAACTTAAGAAGTATTAAGTTTTGAAATTACTCTATAATGCAAGAAAATTAAACCTATAATAAAAATTGAAAACCAAAATTATGGTAAGAATGTGTGTGTGTGTGTGTGTGTGTGTGTGTGTGTGTGTGTGTGTGTGTGTGTGTGTATAGATTGTTGTCTGGTATTTACCTGGTTAGGGCATGTTGAGTAACTGGCTGAAGCATGAACACTGGACATCAAGTCATTCGCCACACTTTGTGAGGGATTGTCCTGGAGGTACAGGTGGCAGTCTTAGTAGTCATTTGGAAGTTGAAAATGGGATTCTGAATTCAGTGATCCTACTAGTTAAGTAAAGGGACATGGAAAGCCAAGTCCATAATCTTTTCTAATCAGGCCCCAGCTATTTTTCCATTTCCTTTTTCAATAATTATACAAATTTTACCTTTGGTTTTATTTCCCTGTTTGTTATTGATATTTCTATACTGCATATTTAATAGTGAATGGATTGGTTTTGACAAAGCAAGAAGAGGGCAGAAATATTGACTTTACAACTAATTTTAATTTGCCTTTATATATCTGACTGATTTCAGTTGATATTGCAAATTAGATCTCTTTCTCATATCATCATAGCATGTGAGTGCTAAGAAAGCAAAACCCAAAATAAAAAAAAGTTGTTTTTTGCGCATCCAAACACCACATAAAGCCCATAAAACAAATCCTTGCAAAAATCTAAGATACAACTTAAAAGAAGTTAGATTTGCTGCTTCACTAATCCACCCCAGGCCTCTCTCAATGTAACCATCATGACCTTGGTCAATTAAACTGACAAATCTGTCAACTTTGTGCCTTACGAATACTCACCTTCCTTCAAAATCTCCTTCCTTATATATCTGCTGCAATAGCAACTAAAGAACCATATATCAACAATTTTGTTATCTTTTCACAACACCTCACATGCAGATTATTGCTGTTTTCATTTGTTCTCCCATCCAACCTGAATCCAAAATCAACAGAGACTTTTCTGCTTGATCAAGCTTCACTAATCCATTTCAGGCCTCTCTTGTTATAATCATCATGACCTTGATCAACAGACCCACCAAACACATCAACTCCAGGCCTTACCAACTCTGTTTGCATTCAAAATCACCACATCTCACCCATGCAGAGACATTCTGCTCGCATCTGCTGTGTTGGCAAATACAAAAGAATTTTATATTTACAATTTTTGTCCTCTTTTCTTTTCGCCTCACCAGCAGTATTGTTGTTTTGCTTGTTCTTCCATGCTACCATATGTGTGTTTATAACAATATCAAAGGTGATAGACTTTAAGTTTGGAGGAGAGATGGCATCTACTTGCATCTGCAACATAACAGAGAACCAGCAATGCTTACTGGTATCATGAAGTATTCTTGGTGTGTTCTGGATTAGGGGTAATTAATCTGTGGCCCCAAAACCATGTTTGAAACCAAGGTCATCATCTGATGAGTTTGTTGGAGGTGCTGATGTTGTTGTTGCAGCAGTGGTTGTATGAATTTTATGCATAGATGTATTTTTCTTTTTATACCTGGAGATGTTGCGTTTTTGATTTTCAATGATTACTCCCTTCAACCTAGATCCCATTGTGCCAGTAGACATTTTTGTGGTGAATGCACACTGGTACAGACACAAAAGAGGCCCTGGATCACATGTGAACATGTTTTTCAACACCAGTTACATATGGGTTTTCATTGCTAGCAGCAGGACAGCTTGGCATGTCTAGATATTGGCCTCTCTGCAACTGGTCAAGATCCTGGTCTTTGAAAGTTGCTGCATGCTATGGGAAAACCAGCAGTTGGCAGTTAGCAAAACATGATGTCTTGTGAAGTTGGTCCTGTGGACACTTTGTTCCTCAAGTTGCTGTGATTTTCAAGGCAGTGTCATTTTTGTTAACTCCCGCCTCTTCCTCTCTCTGCCTATTATCCCTGTAGTTGTTTGGCAGAACAATCAGTTAAGTGTTTCTCCCACTTTCAATGCACTCTTTGCTTACATTACAACATTTTATGATTGCATTTACCCATTATTTCTGGTCTTTTATTCATCAAATTCTTAAAGCTTTTGAACATTGCAGTGGCTAATTTTCCTTCCTGACACAACCTACTAAAATTTAGCTCTTGTTGCATAACTTATACTTTTGCATTATACTTTTTTTATTATCAAATTTTTATATTTTTCTTTGATCTTACATATATAATTAAATAACGTGATACTGTTCTTATATTTGGCTGTCTCCATTGATATCTTATGGTTATAAAAATCTGTTTGAAGAGTCTCTCTGTTGAACCAACACATAGTTTGTTTTGGCAGCCTTCACTTTTCATTGTTTCTTGATATACATTTTTTACCTGACAGTTTCTATTTAAAGGGCAAACATCTACATTTCTCCAGTTGCAAACTTGTTCTTTATTTCATCTAATACTTCTCTATTATGCTTCTTTATCAGTTTTTCCATGTTAGGCATGAAGCTATAACTCAGCTTTATTATATTTCTATTTAAAATTTTATGCTTCAATTGTTTTGAGAGTTCTGATTCTTTTGGAAAATATATTTTCTATAATTTCACAAATTTACATCCTATTTTAGTTTTCACTGCTATATTAAATGGCAATATGAACCGGATTATATTTACCCGTCTATTTACTTTTCCTTTTTTGTTTGTTAGGTTTTCTTTATATATTAATTTTATGTTCCTTGTTTTTTAATGGTGTTTCATATTCCTCTTTAATTTCTTCAAAAATCTCAACATGATATTTGTTTGTTGATAGTCTATACTAACCTTTCAGGAATTTATTGAATTACATTCCTGGGACATAGCATAGTCTTGTTTGTTTTTATCAATCTGCTTCCTAGATTAAATTTCATGCCTAGATATTCTACATTTCTCAAGTTTGCTTCTCTCTCTCTCCCCCTTCATTCATATATATATATATATATATATATATATATATATATATATATATATATACACACACACACAGAGAAGAAGTAGTGAGTTCAATATTTAAATGGCAAATATATAATACTACTAATATAATTAAAAATTAATTAATGTTTTAATGAATATTTAGTAGTAAATTTATTTTTATAAGTAGGCAGCAGAGAGGAAGAGGAGGAAATATTTTGACTTAAGCAACACAAGGTTATAGCATCTTAAATAAGTGACTGATATAGTAATTGGATAATATATCAAGGAGTGTGTAGCAGTTCTTTATTACTAGTCATTATGAAAATCATGTCTAAAGAAATTATCAGTTTAGTGATCATCAAGTCAGTTCAGAATTAAAAAATATAATTCATCTACTACTTTGTAATTAAATTATCTCTGTACTATTCTTTGTGCTGCATGCTAGTCTGTTGAACAGTGAGTTAATTTCTTTTAAACCATGACTAAACTTCACTTAGCTATATCCTGTTTTAACAAAGATGAGCTGGTTGGAATGCATTCAACAATCAGCATTCAAAGCTTCCATAAAGGAGTGGAAACGATTAAAACAAAAAAAAAAAATGGAGACAATCATTTGATGCTTCTACCATAAAATTTGTTGGAGGATGAATGATGTGTATTTCTCTGTCTCTTTTTTTTCCCCACAATTATTTTTATAATTTTTCATAACTGTAATAATTTGTAGAAAATGTAATTTGATCCCTGTTTTATTCGAAATATTCTTATAAAATAACTCCTAGTAGTATTGTATTTTTTTAACAAATCTTTTAGTCAATTCTCTGAATTAATATTAAAAAAAAAAAAAAAAAAAAATCAATTCACTAGGAGGGATCTAGAGAACTCATGTGAATTAAGGGCGATAACTGTGTCACTTCCGATTATTAAGCTGGTGTTTTGCTGCTGTCATGGACGGGACCTACGACAATGCCCTAATGGGAATTCTACAACAAGAAGGGCAGTTGGGGCCTTTCTTGGATGTTATTATGGGATTCCTTTATAGAAGGTAAACCCTTGGATCTATTTCAGAACACTGCTCCTGTGTTTTGCTATTACCAGCTGTACCAAACATTTAAAAAAGAAAGAAAATAAACGTACAAAAAAAACCTCAATTATTTTTACCTTTTTTTTAAAAAATTAACTCGTTATTATTATTTCCACTAAGTAGAAGAAACAATTAAAACAGTGTAGTAAAATCTTCTAATAATTTATTTCGATTTACTGGTTATATGCATTTTAGTTTGCAAATTTGATTTATTTTAGGATCGAAATCGATGAGAAAGTAAATAAATGGGAAATCAAAATTCAGTTTTGATTTCTCGATTGAAAATTTTAAATTGATTAAAAAGGTTCTCAAATTTAGAACAACTAATTACAAAATCATTTCATTATTTTTTTTTGATTATTTAATTTTTATGGTTCATTCATTGTAGCCAAATACAAAGACGGTTCCCCCACCATTCTAGAATGTGTTGATCGAGTTGTTTCCCTCCACTTATTGTTTTGTAAAATAAGAAAAGCAAAACAGTGTTTTTTCAGAAAATATTCATAAACAAAGCTTGTCTTCGAATATATTTATATTTATTGCATGATTAGACAATTTTAGTAAATATTTATTTGCCTTTATTTCTGAAGCTTTAATTACCTATTTTGAAAATGTTAAAAACTTAAAATTTAAAAACAACGCAATAAAAGGCTCTTTTTGACAGAAATGTCTTTAAAATCATTTAAAGTTTAATTTTCGAGATGGTTGCAAATTCCTTATGTTATTTTAGTACTTTACAGTAAGCAAAGGGACATGTAATTTTACTTTCTTCAATTTGGATATATTATTTGCTCAGGAATTTTAAACTCTTGGTCTTAAAGCTTTGTAATCATTTTTATTTTCTTATTAAAAAAATGATTTGAAAACTTTTTATTTTTAGATGGATTACAATTCTAGTAGTATTTATTTATGAATAATATTGAATGTTGAAAAAATTTAGAAAGAGATATGTGTACAAGTGTACTGTAGCCTTTTTTTTATTGATCTATTTCTTCATTTTGTAAGTTAATTTCAAATGGTTTGTTGTTTATCAGTTTAAAATGTACGTATATGTGCTGTTTTTAGTCACAATTTAGTGTTTTTAACACCCTAAGCAAGTATTTAAATACAACAATTTCAGAAACTGCATTCAAATTCTAAAACATTTAGTTGATATAAAAATTCTACTTATGCAAGAATCAAAAATTGCTTTTATTTTCTTATGTGATTTTTAGTTTTTTTTAGTATGAAACAAAGTAAAATATCTAATACTTAATTTTATAATAATGAAACTGAATTACATATTACTGGAAAAATTGTAAATAAAAATAGCAAATAGTAATGATTACAGTTTGTCAGGGAGCATAAAACAGCAGTTATCTTTCTAAAGAGACGAAAAATTAAAACTTTAGTCATTATTTGTAGGTAGTTTTCAAAACAACATACAAGTTTTTATAAATTGAATTTTAAATATCGTCTCACAAATTAAAGATTAAAAAATCTAATGTCCAAGATTTTAGTTAGTCATCTTTTAATAAGCTGGATACAGTATAGCTATTTTAATGAATGTTTGCAAATTTATTTGATTAATTTTAAAAAATGAATTTCAGTAATTGTTATTGAACAACCACTCCTCAATATTGTTCCTATTTAACAACTAGTAAAAGACAAATAAGCCAAAACACTCAGCATAGTTGCAATATAAACCACATGTGGGCTATGTGGGTGTTGAACAAATGTGCCTGAGCAGGGATTGACTAGCAGATATGTGTGCTTGGAAACAAGTAGCTAGCCATTATTTCCTGGCATATATAACTCTCATGAATTTCTCAGTTTGTAGATGCTTTTTCAGTAAAAATAAAATACTGTAGACTCTGGAAAAAGTCATTGTTGTATAATTCTGTTGTTATTAGTGGGTATTTCATTTTATAAACCATAAAATATTTGGCTAAAAGACAAATTACTTTTTGAGTGCACAAATTCTAGTTATTTAATTTTGTGAAAGTATCTTAATAGACACAAAACTGATAGAATCGTCCATATTTTCTACTCACTCCGAGATAAAATACACTCTTCCATCAGAATCAGTTTTAATCAACCAACACCTCACATTGCAAATCTCAACTTTTTATTGGTTGAGACAACACCAAAATGTGTAACAATTGTCGAAAACCTATTTTCGCGCCCAGTTTTTGGAGCCTATTTTGGATTCCAAAAACAAATAAAAAGGACCATTTCGACCCTATTCACCAGTCAGTCACTTAGCTTCAGAGAGATGCTACACGAATCCACTCGTGTCACTATTTTGACTTAAGAAACTTTTCGTGCGTCAACTGCTGACTCAAACACCAACATTATTCTCTCAAAATTCACTTACAACTTTCTAAGAAAAGTGTTCTTACACACTACTAAAATAGAAATTGTATTTAACAAAAGATAATTACAGAACAATCCAAGGTAAACAACTCTAGAAAATTAAGACATTTATACTCTACTTTAATCACGCACACAAACTACACAAATTTCTGTATAAGTAATATTTTCCATTTTACTCTATTTGACCAGTTCTTAAACACATGAATAATTTTGAACCGTTAATCAATAAGACACCCAATTTATACATGGTCAATTCTTGCATTATCAAACCACAAGTTTTCTAATTGTATATTAACTGTGCATAAATGTCTGTTGTTTTTATTGAAACCTAAATTACCGTTGTTTCTTATTCAATTGCCTTGTGATTGATTCGTTTTGAATGCCTATATTTTATATTGTGGATTAATATGGTGAACATGCCAGTAAACTAGCCATCTTAAAATTAAAACCTTCTTATAACAAATTCAAACTCATAGCAATCCCAACAAAATTGGTAACCGCCGACGTTTATCTCAAGAAAAATTGGCAACCCTGACGTTTGTGTCCCAATAAAAATTGGTGATCGGCAAAGTTTATCTCAAGGAAAATTGGTAACGCCGACGTTTGCTTTATAACAAATTGATTACCACATTGTTCCGAACACCTCAGTCAACATGATAGAACCCATACCACCAACTGAAGGTGCTCTGAGAATAGAACACTTTCTACCTACAACACAAATGGACAGACATGGTTTATTCAGCTCGATGCGATTTTTCAAGCCAGACACATAACATCCCAACAATTGAAATTTGCGTTCGTGGTGGAGAAGCTTCCCGTGGAAGTAGCGGATATTCTTACCAGTCTCCCGCCCAAAAAGCCGTATGAGGTGCTCAGGCAGGCTGCTTTACAATGAACAGGATGTTCAGAGGAGCGTAAAATCAAGGATCTTCTGACCAATGTCTTGCTCGGGAACAGCAAACCGTCCCAACTTCGGCGAAAAATGATAACGTTACTCGGTGACAACACTATATCCGAGACAGTGTTGAAGCAAATGTGGCTGGAGAAATTGCAGCCCGATATAGTACAGATACTAGCCGTTTTGACTGAGGAGGTCGATGTTCGCAAGCTAGCATCGATCGCTGATAAAATAGTGTACACAAGACCAACTCGCCAAATTTCCTCTGTCATGCCGTCAGATGACCCGACTCCGGATGTTAACCAACAACTACATTTTTTGATGTCAGAGCTAAGGAAGCTTTCCTTACGCCTCAACAAAATTCAAAGTATATCCTGAAGAAGTTGCAGCAGTTCAACTAACTGGCACAAAACTAATCGACGACGATCAATGTCGAGACAAACTTGTCACCGCCAGAGAGGTTATTGCTGGTACTGTGAGTTGTTTGGCGCCCGCGCTAGAAAATGTCAGTCACCATGTGCTTATCAAAACGCGGGAAACAACCAGCCTGGAACCCATTGAAGGCGTTGGCTGCCAGGGACGATAATGGAAATCGACTATTTAACGTATTTGACAGCAACTGCAAGTTAAAATTTCTAGTCGACACAGGCACTCAGATCAGCGTTATACCGCTGAGCTAATGTAACAAGTAAATATCAATAATACCGAAACAAGCTCGACTGAAATTACAGGCTGCAAACGGCACGTCTATTAACACGTATGGCGAGCGTGTTATGTCTCTAAGCATCGGACTATGGAGAGAATTCACTTGGACCTTCACGATAGCCGATGTCGAGACATCCATTTTAGGGGCAGATTTCCTTGCACACTTCGACTTGTCCGTCGAATTATCGTCTCTTACACTTACTGATACGCGCACGGATATACGACGATGCGGAGTATTATCCAGACTTTCCACAGTTGGACTAACTGCGCTTATACCTAGTGCAAACGGTTACGAAGACTTGCTTAAGCAGTACAAGTCTCTCTTATCACCTTTCATACATGCGGAACCTATGAAACACAATACAACACACGCAATCAAGACAACCGGATCCCCAGTCCACGCATCACCCCGTCGTTTACACCCAACTAAGCTGCGGGTGGCTAAGGACGAGTTCGAGAATATGCTCAAGCTGGGCATAATAAGACCATCTTCTAGTCCTTATGCTACTCCGCTATATATGGTCCCTAAGAACGATGCTAATAGTTGGCGACCGTGTGGAGACTACAGACTCCTAAACGCTCAGACCATGCCGGACAAATATCCAATCCCCCATATTAAGGACTTTGCTTTGTCTCTGGAAGGCGCTACTGTCTTCATTAAGCTAGACGTAAGAAAAGCCTTTTATCAGATACCCATTGAACCATCCGATATTCACAAGACAGCGATAACAACACCATTCGGTTTATACGAATCTACCCGAATGCCTTTCGGACTCCGTAATGCAGTGCAATCTTTCCAGCGTCTTATAGATGAAGTCCTCCACGGATTACCTTATGCTTATGCGTACATTGATGAGGTACTAATAGCAAGAAAGACGCCCGAAAAACATCGTGACCATCTCCAATCAGTATTTAAGCGATTACAACATTACGGACTGAAATTGAACGTTGATAAGTGCTTATTCGCTGTTCCCAAATTAACTTTTCTTGGCCACGTCATTGATAAGAATGGGTTAACTCCCCTGGACGAGAAGGTCAAAGCTACTAATGACTTCCCACCACCATCAACCTTACGACAGCTACGACGATTTTTAGGCATGGTTAACTATTATCGTCAATTCATACATAACTGTGCTATTATACTTCTCCCACTGATAAATCTCCTGTCCAAGCACAAGCAGAAGAACTCGAAAATTACATTATCTGTGGGTGAGCTAGATTCCTTTCATTGAGCTAAGCAAGCGTTACAGGACTGTACCAAACTTTCGTATGTCACATCTTCGCCCGACGCAAAGCTGACATTAACCACTGATGCGTCATCGAATACAGTCGGTGCAGTGATTCACCAAGTCATCAACGGTGGGGAAAAACCGTTGTCATTTTCCTCCATTAAGCTTAATACGGCCCAAAGGAAATATAGTACCTTCTCCCATGAACTATTGTCAATTTATTTGGCCATCAGACATTACCGGCATATTTTGGAAGGACGTGACTTTTCCATCTTTACTGACCATAAACCACTAACGTACACCCTACACACGAAGTCTGATAAACACAATCCGCGCGATATCCGTTACATGGACTATATATCGCAATTCTCATCTGACATTGGCTACATTAGTGGAACCAGGCCGACACACTATCTCGAACAACACTCAGTGCAATTCAGAATACAACACTGAATTTTGATAGGCTAGCAGACGAGCAAATGAAAGATGAAACCCTACAAGCTATCCAATCAGATACTTCCTTAAAGATCGAGAAATAACTGCTTCTGTTTATGAGCAGGTCAGTTTATTGTGACACCAGCACGGGTAACCCGCGTCCATACATACCACCAACTATGCGCCGTCTGATTTTCGATCATTTCCACTCACAAGCACATCCTGGAGGCAAGGCGACGTTGCAGACCATATCAGACAGATTTATCTGGCCTGGTATGGTAGCTGACATTAAACAGTGGTCCCACGCGTGTCTACGTTGCCAAGCCACCAAAGTTGGCAGACACACAAGAACACCTGCATCAACATGTGCCAACCCAGACGGACGTTTTACCCATCTGCATGCGGATTTAGTGGGTCCACTTGAACGTGTGAACGTATTTGAATACATTTTAACAATAATCGACCGCTTTACGCGATGGCCAGTTGCTATTTCCCTGGAATCAACTACAGCTGAATCAGTGGCTAATGCTATTTTCAACCATTGGATTAGAATTTTTGGATGCCCTACGGTAATCACTACCGACAGAGGTCCACAGTTTCAATCGGCACTTTTTAATGAATTCACTAATCTGCTAGGAATTAAGCACATTTCCACTACAGCTTATCACCCTTATTCCAACGGCCTCGTAGAAAGATTTCACCGACAGTTTAAATGTGTTATAACTGCTTCAACCAACGACCAAACTTGGGTTGATAAACTTCCCCTGATTATGCTGGCTTTAAGAAATATTGTCAATCAGGACTTGAACTGTACCAACGCTGAATTGGTTTTTGGGACTCCCCTAACCTTGCCAGGACAGATTTTCGGCCTTGTATCGGACAACCTACCTACTAGCCAGTTTGTTAGTGACCTTCGGCGAAAAATGTCTGAAACGATTTATATGCTGACCAGAGCTTACCATAAGCCATATTATGTTCCAGCTGATCTACATAGAGCCAATTTTGTTTTTCTCTGCAGAGATATGGTTCGCAAACCGCTAACTCCTAATTACGCAGGACTGCATCAAGTTTTTTCTCGAGCATCGAAATACTTTGTAATAGATCTCACCGGAAAACACACTATGGTCAGTATTGACCGATTGAAACCAGCTTACATCAATAACAATGACAGACCTTTGACCACTCAACAAACACCTGTTTCAGAACCTTCACATGAACATCCATCCTCAACACCTGAATGACAAATTAACCCACCTACATAGACTAGGTCTGGCAGGTGCGTTTATTGGCCTGCAAAATACATAACATTTTGCACATATTAATGTCCATACTTCGTTGACCATTAATCTCGAGGGGGTATTGATAGAATCGTCCATATTTTCTACTCACCCCCGTGATAAAATACACCATTCCGTCAGAATCAGTTTTAACCAACCAACACCTCACATTGCAAATCTCGACTTTTTATTGGTTGAGACAACACCAAAATGTGTAACAATTGTCGAAAACCTATTTTCACGCCCAGTTCCCTGGAGCCACTTTGGATTCCAAAAACAATTAAAATGGACCATTTTGATCCAATTCACCAGTCAGTCACCAGCTTCAGAGAGATGCCACACGAATCCACGCGTGTCACTATTTTGACTTAAGAAACTTTTCTCGCATCAACTGCTGACTCAAACACCAACATTATTCTCTCAAAATTCACTTACAACTTTCTAAGAAAAGTGTTCTTACACACTACTAAAATAGAAATTGTATTTAACAAAAGATAATTATAGAACAATCCAAGGTAAACAACTCTAGAAAATTAAGACATTTATACTCTACTAAACTTTAATCACTCACACAAACTACACAAATTTCTGTATAAGTAATATTTTCCATTTTACTCTGTTTGACCAGTTCTTTAACACATGAACAATTTTGAACTGTAAATCAATAAGACACCCAATTTATACATGGTCAATTCTTGCATTATCAAACCACAAGTTTTCTAATTGTATATTAATTGTGCATAAATGTCTGTTGTTTTTATTGAAACCTAAATTACCGTTGTTTCTTATTCAATTGCCTTGTGATTGATTCATTTTGAATGCCTATATTCTATATTGTTGTGGATTAATATGGTGGAACATGCCCGTAAACTAACCATCTTAATATTAAAACCTTCTGATAACAAATTCAAACTCATAGCAATCCCAACAAAACTAACCTTGACAATGATGATACTACTTATTGTTTCTCTTGCAAGATTTATATTTTTACTGAGAGGAAAAACTATATCTACATAACTGAATATTGAGATTGAAAGTGGCAGATAATTCTAACAACATTTTGTACGAAGAGACTGAGATTCTATTTCTGATACCTGTTTGATGATGTTAGACACTTAAGAAAAATATTCTTATCTATATTGAAAATAAAATTTGTAATAACTGCAATATTATTATGATATATGGACAAACAATTCGGTTACTTCATTAGCCAATGCTATAGTTTTGGGTTGAAATGTCTTTTTGTATTCTCAAACACAAATTCTTTGTTATTTTAGGATTTTTCTTTTGTAGTTGATGCTTTATAAAATCCTCTTCATTTATTTATTATTTCAGAACAGATTTTTATCATATTTTACGGGACAAGTCTGACACAAAAGGATTTCATCCTGGAATGGCATTAAATATTCTCCTCAAAGTAAGTATAAACACTGTAAATGATTTTCATAAAGCAGATTTAAAAAAAACTGTTTTAGTTGAAATAATGTTTTAATTGGGATTTATTGTCTTATTGAATTACCATGGGATTGTTTAACATTTAATTTCATTTAATTAAGAATTATGTATATACTGAATCAGAGATGAAGATGATTCACTGTAATGAAAACTCTGAGTCTGGTTCAGCTTAATGTGCTTTCATTGAACGTAATTGAAGAGTCTTTTGTTTTGGCTAAGACGGCATGACTTATACAAATCATAAGGCAGGGGAGGTAATCTGGTTGTCTTAATACATTCTCCCTGGCATTGTTTTCTCCTAATCTGACACAAAATCATCCAAGTGACTGGGTCTCTTGACAGTTCTCTTGGATTGTCTTGGTGGCAGCTGATCTGGGCTTTCAGGTGTTATGGGAACAGTTGGCCAAAAGTATTTCGTCTCATATTGTTTTTCTCTCCTTAGAGTGGGATACTCTGATTCTGAAATCTGATTATCAGTCTGTAGTTGTAGCCTCCCATTTTGAGGAGCTATTCTGGTGTCAATCTCTGAATTGTCACTATCGGGGCCTTGTTCCTCAGGAGAATCCAACAGCATTGTGTTGTTGTTACTATCAAGAGGGAGATATATTGCTTTAGGGAAGAGCTACTCCTCTCCCAGGTTTGATAACTCGCTGACAGGGGCCAAATATCTGAAGGAAACATTCAATTACTGTCAGGTGCTAGATGTGCACATAGAGTGGGTTCACCTCAGGCAGTTCCACCTTACTCACAGGAGAATCATACTTGCTTTGCTGAACATGGTTTTTAAGCAAAATAATACCTGACTGTGAGAGCCATGGGCGGTGTAGATCCTGACCGAACTTCACCTTGGAAATTTTAGAAACATTTCGTGAGGTGTATTAGTTCTTGTGCACAATAGTGTTCTTGACACAGCAGCTATGGTGTGGTCAGAAGCGTTGGTCTCTACTTCTAGGGAAATGTCAGGATTCACTGAAGTGATGGCTGAGTTGGCATTATCTCTTTTTAACCCCTCAAAGGTTTAACAGCAGAAGAAGGTAAAGGAAATTTTATAATTTTTGTAAGTGGCTGTATTTTTTCATTGAGAATAATAAGCAAACATATCCATGGTTCATCGCAAGGCAGCTATGGTGTTGGGAATAGCTAGTTTTAGCTGTGGTTTTAGCCCTTCTTAGGGTCCGGCTTTATAATTCCTTTACCCACAATATATCCAAGTAGTCTGATGGTTGTCGACCCATAAGAACTCTTGTTATGGTTGAGTGTAAGATTATATTTCTTGACAGCCGCCAAAAACAGTTTTAGGTTGCGATTGTGGTCGGCCTAGTCATGGCCACACACTGTTACATTATCTATGTAGGCAAAGGTGCCTTGTAGTTTTTCTTCAAGAATTATTTTATCGAGGACCCTCTGAAAATTGGAAATCCTATTAGTGACCTAAAACGGAATCTGTTGGAACTGATAAAGTCATCCACCGGCTTCAAAAACTGTATAAGGCTTATCTTTAGGGTCTATAGCTACTTGGTGGGAAGCACTCCTAAGGCTTAATGTGCTAAATATTCTGTATTTGGTGATCTCATTTATCATCTCAGCAATACGATGTATTGATCCAGAAGGGTGAACCTATTTAAAGTTTAGAAGTAGTCTATGACTATCCTTTTTTTGTTATCAGAGTACATTGTTAATATTTGTGCCCACCATGGTGATCTGCTTACTTCAAATATTCCTTCTCTTAACATTCTTGTTATTTCTGCTTGAATAAATGTTTTGTCTTCAAGAGAATATTTTTGAGATTTGGTGGTCACTGGTTTACAGTTTTTGAAAATACAGAGGTATTGTACATTTATAGCAGCCAAGTCCCAGATGTTCAGCACCAGTTTAGCGGCCCCCAAATGGGAGATTAATATTAGAGTTTGAGGAAATCATGGCCCCGTATGACATCTCAGCACAGATTTGGCATCACAAAAAATTTGGTATTAGTGTAGTTTGATTATAAAATTTTCTAGCATGCTAAATCTTGTGAGTTTATGTCCATGTATAAACCACTGTAATAATGGTATAGGGGTTCCATCATACTGGAGCTGGACATGAAGGTTTTGGTCAATGTAAATACATTCTTTTATAGATGGAAAATTTGTTTCAGGGTCAAAGACTATTCTATAAATTAGAATATAATCTTTTTTTTAATTCAAAACCATTAGGACAACACTTTGCTTCTTCCAATTGAGTAAAATCCTTTATCATATCAGCTGAAATAAAATCATGTAATTCATCAGTTTGAACCAGTTGTTGTTTTGGAGGCTTTCTGAATTCCCTTGTATTTGGCAAAAGAGACGGTTTTCTAATTTAAAAAAAATGTATTGTAGGTATTGAATGTAAATCCCCTTCACTTTGTTTTGTTTTCCTTTCAAAATAAATTTCTCTTCAAAATGTTTCATACAGAAAACTGAATTTTCTGCAAGAAAACCAATCAATATTATTGGGATGGTCCATATGCTGACTACACCCCAATTTATAATGTACTGTTCTTACACTATTAATTTTAGCCAACCAATTCCTTCAACTGTGAATCAACCAATCACGTTGTTTGTTGCATGTTCCCGCCGAATGAGCATGGAATAAGCGCTGGGATTGGATCAACTATAAAAACAGGAACGTGGCTATGATCATCGATTAGCAACACAGATTTTGATTTCAACCCCTAGAGATAGCCCTAGCTAGAAGGGCCCTGCAGTGTTCGAATCCCAAAAACTAGGCTAGTTTAGGTTTTTCATTTTTTAATGTTTTAGTTTCCTTTCCCAGTTAACTTAGCTAGGGTATGTATGCTCATTTGGCCCCTTTTATTTCTGCCCCTATTTTTCTTTAAGTTTAATTCCCCTCCCCTCCCTCGTTAGGTGGTTAGTGATGTCAGTTCGCAGGTAGGATGTGGGGCGTCTTTCGTTTCGCGTGAGTTTTTCGTATTTGTTGTTGTGTTTGAATGAGTGCATGTCAGTGTGTGTGCTTGGGATGGATAAATGTTCTATAATATTCTAGCCCCGCATTGATTTCGGCCAGTGAACTGGTATTTCTTCCACATTTAGTTATTGTGGGGGTTTTATTTACTAATAATATTTTCTTTAGTTTCTTGTAAATATTTTGTGTTCATTTGTATATATTCATTGGGGTTAATTTTTTAGAATTGTTATTCCCCTCCCCCCACAGACATTGAATTGTACATATGGGGACTATTTAGTATTTTCATAGAGACAGTGAGGTATTATGGTGGTTGTAGTAAGAACGGTTCGTATGAATGTGGTGTTTTGGTGTAAGGAATATTGTTTGTATGATTGGGTCAATGTTTGCGGCTAGCTAAGTTATAGTTAAGACAAGATGAAGACCGTCCTTTTTCCCCAATCCCCCCTTTTGGCCTTGTGCCACATTTCTGTATTTTATTACAGAATAAATATTGCTACATGGGTCAGGTAATTAGGCATAAGTTAAGTAAGATGTCTTCTGAATCTGTGAACCTGGGCGCACATCTGCGTTGGGAAGAAGTCCGTTGAGGTGGTGATCGTTACATTCGTCAAGTCGAAACCCCGGAGGGGTGTACTCTGCGGTCGACTGACAACATGTGCGAGGCGTTTCGGCGGCATTTCGAGAGCTGCTTTACCAAGGAGCCTGGTCTCCGTGAGGAGGAGTTTCGCAGCTATTTGGCTGACTTTCCTTGGCTTGCGCCGACTGAAGCAGCTAGCTGCGAGGGAGAGATCATGGAGGGCGAAGTCTACGAGGCATTGAAGAAGGTTGGCAGAGGCAAGTCGCCCAGTCTGGATGGTTTGCCTTATGAATTGTACTTGAGGCTGTCACACATCTTTGTTCCGATTTTGACAGCAGTGTTCAACAACTGGTTTCGGTCGGGGTCCATCCCCAACTGCATTTCCAGGGGTGTGATCACTCTGTTGAAAAAGGGCAAGGGTGTTGGGGAGGAATTAGACGATTATAGGCCCATAACTCTGCTAAATAGAGTTAAAGATTATGGCCAAGATCCTGCAGGAGTGTTTGCAGTCAGTTGCAGAGTCTCTGTTGGGACCCGAACAGACTTGTTCTGTGAGGGGCCGAACAATTCAGAGCAACCTGCATTTGATCTGCACGATCCTAGAGGGAGTAAAAGACGACGATGAAGCCGCGCTGATCAATTTGGATCAGTGGAAGGCATTTGATAGGGTCAATCATCGCTACCTTGCTACTGTCCTGCAGGCCGCTGGATTCGCACCCGACTTCTGCCGCTGGATTAGCCTCCTGTATCGCTCCCCTAGTGTTGTGGTACAGGTGAATGGAAAGTTGTCGGGCGCTTTTGTTCTATCGAGGTCGGTTCGTCAGGGTTGTCCGCTGTCGTCTCTCCTTTATGCTTTGGCGTTGGAGCCTCTCCTGCGCTGGCTGAAGGACGAGACGTGCAGTCCGGCCCTATGCGAGATCGCCGTTCCTGGAGGGTCTCGAGCCAGGGTTTCCGCGTACGCCGATGACGTATCTGCTTTCGTGTCGTCCCGCAGCGACATTAAGGCGGTACAGAAGGCGCTTGATCGGTATGAGAAGGTGACAGGGGCCAAGATAAACCGCAACAAGTCGTCCGGCTTGCGGTTAGGTGCCTGGAAGGGGCGTGATCTTCCAGGCCGCTTCGGTTGGACGGACGGTCTTGTCCGCATTCTTGGAGTGTGGTTTGGACCCGCCTCCAGCTGGAGAAAAATTGGTCTGAAGTACTAGCAAAAGTCGTTTCTGTCGGTAAGACGGTTGTCCGTGAAGGGCAGGGCGGAAGTGTGTGTTACATACATTTTCCCCCTGATTCTTTATCGATTGTCAGTACTTCCTCTCTGTAAGGCCCACATGAAGGCGCTCGAGCAAGCGCTATCCTCCATTTTATGGAGGGGACGCGTGAACAGGGTCGACAGACGAGTCTGCACTAAACGTCCGTGTCATGGGGGGCTGGGAATGCCACACTTGAAGAGTCACATCCGTGCCTCTCGGTTGGCTTTCCTACGCCGTGCATTGACTAGAGGAGATCCGATTCTGGAGGGGATTGTTAGGGACGCGTTCCCTAGCCTTACCATCAGCCCCCCCCCATCTCGAGGGTTGAGCGCCATCGTAAACCAAGGGATCAATCGCTTTTCCTCCGCGAGTGTCGGTCAGCCTTGAACGCTATTCCGCGGTCCAGTGACCTTTCACGGCCTAGGAAGGTCTTCTATCGGGGATTAGTGAAGGGTCGCGCGAAGTATTCCCTACGTGATACGCTCTGCTTTTCGGAGGAGGAGTATTGCTCCTACTGGTCTTGGGCGCCAGCGGCAGATTATCTCAGTAACCCTGAGTTTTCGCTTACCTGGCGATTGGCTCGGGATCGGCTGCCTCTCAACGACAAGGCTTTCATATGGGGCTTGGCGGATTTGCCAGACTGTGAACGGTGTGGCCTTGGTTTAGAGGAAACGGCTTCGCATGCTTTCTACTATTGCCCCCGGGTCCGCCCCTTATGGGACCATGTCGGCGAGCTGACGGCTCGTCTCGCTCCCGAAGAACTCGTGTCCATTGATCGTGCATACGCATGTGACAATGTGTCGCCCCCGTATTCCGGGGTGAAACGAATGGTGTTTCTGACGCTGCTAGTCACGGCCCGAATGGTGATATGGACGACGCGCATGGAGGAAGTTTTGCGAGGCAATCATCTTTCTTATCTGGATCTAATCCAATTCTTTGAGCATCAGCTCAAGATGAAGATTATAACTGATAGAAAACGATTGCATTCGACAGTCTTTAGCGAAAGGTGGGTAAAAGAGGCGAGCTTGGTTCGTTTGAACGGGGCTAGCCTTGATTTTCTTTTCTAGGTCAACCTAAGTTACATCGAGGTGGTTTCCTGTGGAACCCTCCCCTTGGTTAGGTTAGACAAGCTTAACTGTACCTAGTTAATGTGAGTAAATGTGTTCCTAACCTGTTCCCGGTTATCTCTTATGTTATGATCCAGTCGAGATTCCCAACCTCCCCAGTTTGGTTTTGACCCCCCATTTTTATCTCGACTGGCTCAGCCTTTTATTTCCCCATGCCCGTGTTATTTTTTCTCCTTCCCACTTCCTTAGTGAGAGTGCTTCTTGATTTTGCCCTATCGGCAGAATACAGCGGCCTCTCTGTTTTGACGGGCCCTACTAACATAAATTGTTTAGTTTAAAATTTGTTGAATTTTTGTTTGTTAATGGGTTCATCTCCCTCCCCTTTCATCTTTTCATTATTAGAATTCTAATGTATTGTTATCATCATCCAATTTTTATGGTGTGGGGCGCGTTTTTGTAGGTTCCCCTTGTAAGGTTGTGTGGTATTATGGTGTATGGAGGATTGAGTGGTGACGGACGAGTCCTTGTGGTGAATGTGTCAATTGTAATGTATGAATGGGTCGCGAATCTGATTAGCTAGGTATAGGATAGTTAGTTACGACCAGCCTTTACCCCTCCCCCTCTTTCGGCCTTGTGCCACAATTTCTGTATTTTCAGGAATAAATCAACAGATTTTGATTTCAACACAAATCTTCGTCGCTCAACATAGCGATTCTAACCAACTCATTTCGCCAGATACGAATTCCTGCCATCTAGAATTCTTCATCTAGAGGTTCTTCAACGATACGAACACTGCAAGTAACAGTAGCTTGGTAATTCAACAAACCTTTTCGAGTAATATTTATAAAAGTTGTTTATTGTGTCAACTACATAAAACAATAGTCACTCGGCAATCCAAGGTACGCAACTACGTTTTAACTATTTCTTCATACACACACGTACCCAATCTGATTATAACAGATTACTGAATTGTCGTTACTGTAAACAGTTCACTTCAGTTTCAGAACTCATTCATTGAACTTTCATCAATTCACACGAACATTATCTGTTTCATGATTTCGACTTATCATTCACACATTTCACATATTTGTATATAAAAACATTGGATTTTTGTTCCTGTTTGCAAACCGTGTTCTCGCCGTCACTTTTATTCTTTGTCCTATGCCATTTGAGTTCTTAAATTGTTTGTGGAATATTTGAACACCGATAGCTTTCTACGCCTTATAATAAAAACCCTTCTGATAACCTATCTTTTTTACCAATATTTTCGCAGTTCCACAACAATATGATTAACAAATTTTATCCATTTTTCTACAAGGTTGGATTTTCCAAGAGTAAAAGAAAATGTCGATACTTTTTCACTGTTAGTAATATATTCACTAGAACAACCAAATGCAACACATTTGTTAACAATTTTTGTTAAACAAAATATCACAACAAACTTTATAATTTAATCTTTAAATGCAATGGACCAGGTAGAAATGGGCAAGATAGAAAATTTTAATTTACCTATAGCATTCATTTGCAAAACGGGCCATTTCCACAATTGAAAATCATAAAAGCGAGCCGTTTATAATTTCACAGCCGTTTATAATTTGCGGATTAGTAAAAAAAAAAAAAAAAAAAAATAGGTGTTGAAAACATGTCTGGGGAATTTAAATGTCTGATAAATTCTACGTAATTGTACATTGTTAATTTATATTCTAAGAATTCAATTTTTAAAGTTACCTCCCTTTTAGATTAGCAATTTTCTAAGCAGCTATTCACTTTTTTGTTTACATTGGCTTGTTAGCATTCAGCTTATGTGACGTGTGGCCGTATAATACGAGTTGGCCATGGTAATACTAATATTATTATTATTATTATTATTTATAGTTTTTCTATTTCATGAAAGCATGCACTTTACACTTATCAACTTAAAATTTATTGAATTGCTACATTATATTTTATTAGATTTTTCATTGTCCAAAAGCTCACAAGTATATTCAGAGAAAAAAATGAATTGACATTCATCAAATCAAAACTATTGGACATTCATCAAATCAAAACTTGGAATATTTCATATTACCTTCTCTTAGCAAATATAATGCTAACAAATAAGATTTCACAACAAAATATTAGATTTTTTTTTTATAAAAGACATGGAAAGTGTATAATAAATTTATTCATTTAAATATATTATCTTAAATATTTTGTCTATAATCTTTAAAAATTGTGCCTGTTATTCACTACAACAAGCCTAATATTATTTCATATCATCACACATCCAATTTGTAGCTATTTTTTTGTGTTGTTCTAATAACATGATCTCAATTGTTTAATAATTTCCTTTAATTTGTTGCTGTTTAAAAGAAATATGAAAACATTTGATTCAGCCAGGCAAGTATTTCAATCTAAAAACCATATTTGCCAGCTTATTGGATGCAGATTTAAAAAAAAAAAAAATTACCCCATGTTCAATTCAGCAGTCTCATGTCTGAGCAGGACATAAAGACTCTGAAAAAAGTGGTGTTCACCAGAAATCAGTGCATGCATAGAGCTTAGCTCTGAAACTAGAACTCCTGGAAGTGAACAAATATGATATCAATAAAAATATTCCTGTAAAATTAACCCAAGAAAAAGAAATTTAGAAATTTATGGACTCGCACAATATTTTGATGCTTGTTTTGTAGAAATACCAGATTTTCCAAAAAATATTTGCTTTGACTGGTATATTGTTGGTTGCTTTGTGTGTGTTTTTGTTGCTATACAGGTATTGGAATTTGCTTTTCTGCATGTATGGTATGCGACTTCATTTACCAACAAGTACAATATTTCTGCTTTTTTTTTTTGCCTGTTACCATCTGTACCAGTGTTCACTGACACCAGTAGATTTCTTTGCAGCTATTATGATTTTACTGTATGTGCAGATGTTGCTCTATGAAAAACAAATAAAACAATTTACAAAAAATACATGATGAAATGTACTAAAATTCTTCCTTTCCAAAAAATGTCCTGGCAATTAAACCTTACCTCACTTCTATTAAAAAGGTATCAGTAGTCTAATTTGTGCTAATACTGTAAGTGTTTCTTCATGGTTAATGAGAATGTCACATAAAGGTTTTTTTGGTTGTGATGTGTGCATTCTTTTTTCCTTAATATTCCATGCTAAAATCTAGCTGTGTCCAATTGGCTGACAAATAAGATAATTCTAATCTAGAAAAGAATTCTTGAACTGAATATTCTCCAGATTTAGACATTTTTCTTTCCAAATGGCAAATTTCTCTTTAAAACTTGTTTTTTATGCAACAAATTTAACCAAATTTTATATTGAAAATTTGAAAAATTGTGTTAAAAATTAGTGTATTGTTTATAATAAATTGTTTCTTTATTTGATATATATTTTGCCTTAAAAAACATGTCTTAGTTTTAATATTATATTTAACATAATAAAAGATTGGAAGTGAGCATTATGCACTTAATCTTTTTGATAGTTAATAATTTTAGTTATGTATTTTATTTTTACCATGTTTATAAAATAACCATTCTTCATCTTGCTTGCTTATATTAGTTACAAATAGGTAAGAACAATTTTATCACTCCTTCCTGTAAGAATGATTTTATAATTAGGTTTATTGTTTTATAATAAAAATAAAAAATAGACTATTTCATTCTATTTGTTAACATAAAAGTAAATATTTGCAAGTTTATAGTTCATAAAGGTGACTTATGGCTTATATAGGTGTCAGAAGTAGCCTATTATTTCTTTTCTTTATGAAATAGGTTATTAAGTTTTTTTCACTTTATTTTAGACCATTTACTTATGAAGTCAATGTGCTAAAAGCAATGTTATAAAGATATTGCAAATAATGTTGGGAATCATAACAACACCCATCTTCAAAGAATATTTTCTTTAAATTCCAGTCTTATCGGAAATTTGAAGACAAAGCAAGAAACAATGAGAATTCTTCCAACCCCAAATTATTGATTGCCTCAAAAGCCAATCAATATCATGAAGGTAAATTTGTAATTTTATTCAATTTTCACATTGTTATAATAGGCATAATGGTAACAGGTTTATTGAATTGTCCTCCTCAGGAAATAAGTTTATTCTATTTGGAATGGTTGATGAAAGTCAAGGCACAAGAAATGCTTTTACAAATTACAACAAATCTTTACATATTCACAATAAAATACTCAGAGAAATATAATTATAATTATCCATATGTATTTTTTTATATTTAAAACATTTACAGGCAAACAGAAAAAATAAATATTTTTAGTACTATGAAAGCAGTTTTTAGAGTGTTCATGAAAATAAGTTTATTGGTGATTTTTGCTATCATTTTTGACACAAGAAAAACTAATGGATCACAGGAATAAATATGGAGTGACAGCTAAACAACGGTTTATTTTTTTAGGTTTTGATTTTTAATCTATTATTTTTTTCAATATTAGAAAGAGACCTTTTTATATTTTTTATTGCATTTGTTTTTCTTATAGTGGCTAACTATTAACAAATAACTAGAGCTAAGAATTTTGATCACCTTATGAGTTGCTTAATTTTTGCTCAAGAGTTAGTACTCAAGTTGATGACATGGTTTATACTTAGTATTAGTAAAGAAAGGCATGTCATTGTAACTAAACTAGTAGAATTGGTAGAATTCTTGAATAGAATATAAAATAATGTATTTAATAATTGTTTTTCTTTAATTTTACTTTAAAAATTTCTTTTTAGTTGCTTAATCCATACTGACATCAAAAGATTTAGATTTAGTCAAATTTGAATATAATTGCTTATAAATGAATTGCTTATTAAAAGATTGTGTGTTGGGTTTGACTAGGTACACATACCAGTAGTACCATAATATGTGGGTAAACATTAACCTGTCGTCACATATAAAGCCCAGAAAATATTTCTTGAGCTATTTTTCTAATATTCTATCAAATATAGAAGAATGAATTCTACATTACTAAGTTTTCTCACTATTTAGTGATTTATATAACATCTATGTAACAATGTCTTCACAGGTTTCCATACAAAATTATTCTGAATAACATATTCAAACTTAATTTTCATCATTAAATTTTTTTGGTCAACAGAATTATATTTTTTTCTATGGAATAGTTCTAAAAAATTTATTGAAAATTAACAAAATTTATTCTGTCAATAAAAAATATACAGGAACATAAGTATTGGCTGAAGTTTATTAAGTAAGCAACAGATTTAAAATTCTAATGACCAACAGATGATCATTTGTTATTGAACAAGGTAAATTCTCTCATTCATTTTTATATCAGTCATAATTTTATATGAAGATAACAATTTTTATTTGTCAACTTCCTTGAAATCATATTCTTTTAAAAAAAATAACTTTTTAAAAATTTCAAACTTCCTTTTTCTTTTGTTCTAGAAATGACAGATGTAGATAGCAAGTTACCAATCATATGTGATGCCGAAACTTGCAAAGAAAAGCCCAAATTCCCTGAAAAAGAAAAAGTATCTTCTAAAACAACACTGGAACAAGAAAATAATTCTACAGGCAGCCAAGCAAATACTGTTAATCAAGGGTATGAAAAATTCTGTATTTGACTTGAAAATATAGTTATCGTTTTTTATATAGTTATTATTTTTTTATATTGATGAATTTTTAAAAGTTTACTTTTTAAAATTATAATTAAAGCTAAAATTGCTATAAAAACATGCATGTAACTGGCATTATTTGCATTTGTTAATGACAAGGCTAGAAATCATTTTGAGAAAAGCAACTGAAATGTGTAATGATCACAGTGATACATACCATACTTAAAATTAGACAAAGAATATTTTAGGTAAACTGTCTTTATCATATATGATGATAACATTTCATTTCAAATATTTTTAGCATTTTATTACATGTTATAGCTTCCCTGTGCCTTTTCTATAAATATTTTCATGGTAATTGTTCTGATGAGCTTTTCTCTCTGGTAGCTAGACTTTATGAATTTAACCACAGGTACTAGATTGGTGGCAAGGTCTCATCATTTTACAGTTGAAATGGCTGCGAGATGTAAGCATAAGTTCTATGCTAACAGTTTCTTCTATCACACTTCCTTCTTGTGGAACTCTTTCTGGCTTTTTGCTTTACAGTCAACTTTTGATCTTCAAAAAATTAAATGCAATGTTAATCATTATCTTCTGTCTTCTTAATACCTATTTTATTGTTCTCTCTCTTTAATAATGTTTTCTTTTTCTCATATTCTCTCACACTCAGTAATCCACCCCCCCCCTTGTGTCTTAGTGGCTTTATTGCCTTGCTTGGGGTGAAAAGATTAAAAAAGAATTATTGATCTGTCAGAATTTCTGGGATGAGGAGTTATCATTATATACATTATTTACAGTCACACTAATGTCCTCGTCTTTATTGTTATTATTACAGTCTTTCAGCTGTTATACCATCTCGTCTTCTTCAGGTGTCTATTGATCTGAGTAATCTTCAGAGAATTTTGAACTAAATTCCCTATTTAATCTGCAGGGGTAAATTGCTCTCGTCCCCACTGTCCATGTTTATGGATATCTATTCTTGTTCTTTTTTAGTGTTGATCATTAAATGCTAGTCTTGTTTCCATTAAGTCTGAACAACCAGGCCTAGGGATTGAACACACAACAACTATACCACCAAATTCATGAATCAACACTTTAATCCTTGAGGCTAAAGTTTTTAAACTGTTCCTCATTCTACTTTTTGTATATGTAAGAGGAAAGAATTTTGGATATATTTAATTTCATTGTCACATGTTACAGTAAACTAGAGGATTAAATAAAGCATTCAGTTCAAAGGTGTCTGTTGATCCAGGTAACCTAAAGATTACCCAGATCAACTGACGCCTGAAGAGCACAACGGCTGAAATGTTGTGATAATGCGATGCTGAGATCCCCAGAGGTTGATCAAACAAAAAGAGAAAGCAAGAAAGAAGGAATAGGAGAGTCTACTAACTGGATGGTAAATGTTGAAATTGCAGGGAGATGGATTGAAAAGTTGAGAAGAAAATTAAAACTGAAATGAAATTGGAAAATAATGTTTTGAGATAATTTCAAGGAGAATCAAACCCAGATTTAACTAGACAAAATTCAGTAAGATTTAACAAACCCAAGACTGCCTTCCCTACCTACCACCGATAAGGAAGAGACCATTAAGAAGATGTCAGATAAAATAAAAACATATGTTGTTGATGGAGAAATCCATGTGGTTAGCAAAATACCATGGATCACAATAAAATAAAAACATGTTTTGAATCAACCACCCAGAAGAAAAGAACACCCACGTGTTCATCATTATAATTTTGTTGACAGAGAAAATTTGATATCCAAACATTAATTTGGATTCCCTTGGATACAAGTGGTAAGAAAAAATTAATTACTATTTTAAAGACTGTCTATATTTCTGAGATGAGGTATTATGTACACTATTTACATTATTCGGATTATTGTCCTCATCTTTGTTGCCATATTTATCACGTTTCGGCCGTTGTACATTCCGGCCTTCTTCAGGTGGTTGGAATGTCGAATTGAACCCTTTATTTCGCTCGCTGAGGTAGACTGTTCTAGTTCCATGTGCCATGTCTAATGGATGTCAGTTATCAGTTATCTCCTGTTAATTCCCTTCTCCAATACCTGGTTAAGGCAGTGGAGAACTTGGTTCAACTCGGGAGTAGTGTACAATAATACAACAAAGATGAGAACTGTAAATTGGCTTTCTGTGCAAATTACAGAGTGCAATGTGTAAATTGTTGCCATTGTATATTTTTAATTTCATGCATGCGCATTGTTTTTGATTTTATCAACTGCACAGTATATCAGGGTCAGTTGGTCACCGTCTGTGAGAAAAAGAGCACCATGACACAATTCACTCCACCAGAAATTTGGAAACTGTATGCTCTACTGCTTGGCATTCACACTGAAAGTGCCAATATGAACATTTAGAGTGTTTGGGTGTCAATCTGAAGACAGTGAGGAGGATTCGGAAAGAGTTGGATGAGTCTAATGGTGATTACGAAGGTGTTTGGAGTGATCACTAGTGATGGTGTTGTTATGCCTCCATTCATCTTCCTACAGGGCCTTAAACTCAACACAAGAGGCCTGCATCAAGTGCCTTGAGGGGGTAGTGCTGCTCTGGGTCAAGAAGGTGGCTGCTAGAAACAGGTCTCTGCACCATGCAACACAAGCAGCAGAACCCAGTCATGGCTATAAGACAATTTCTGTGACCTCATCACCCCTTACATCTGACCACCTAACTCCCCAGACTGCAACCACCTTGATTATTATGTGTGGGGTGCAGTTGAGCAAGAGACCAACAAAACTCCTTGTAACACCAAAGATGAACTGAAGGCAAGAGTTATGGCAGCATTAACTAACTTAAACAAGATCATCCAGAAGTGTTGCGGGAAATTCCAAAGTCGTCTGGATGCCATAGTTGAAGCCAATGGTGATTTTATTGAATAAATTTATTCTATAGTATTTCAAGATATTTTTGTGCAATTTTGGCAAATATATCTGTTAAAATGAGACGTCAGTGTTATTTTCATTTTGGCGTAATTTAAACGACAATTTATCCATCGCATCAAATGTTTATTGCTTAATATTTGACTGGTTTATCTCCCTTTATTTGATATGTTTCTTATTGGTTCCAAATGAATTCATGCCAGGACCGAGTAAGTGTCACACGTCCTTCAAAACAACTCCTCTTCTGTTTATTAATTTTAAGATTGACTAAATATCAAAATCCTGGAAATAGCTGTGCGTTAATTTTGTACCTATTTATGATACAATGATTTGATGATAGAAATGTGCAGCATTGTATGTTATTATGTCGGAATTGTGTTCATGAATGTCCTTTTTGATCTTTATCAGTTTTTTAGTATTAAGCAATATTCTATTTTTTCAGAAATGGCTGAATGAAGTTACTGATTTGAAAATCAGTTATACATTTCAGATCTTGATTTTGATGGATTTGTGTCTCAGTTACTCTCAGTTTAATTATTTTGTTTCTGGCTTTTCCCTTTGTATGTTTCTTTTCTTAATAAAGTTTTAGTCTTTTTTTCCCTCCTTCTCTTTCTCTACATAACATTGTACACTTCTATTCAGAGCAGATTTGTCCCTTGATTTTTCTTACCTTTCTAGCAAGCCCACCTATTACATCTGGCATTTTCTCTTTAAGAAATGAGTTTTAGGTTAGTCCTGAGATCTTGCAATACATATGTCCTAAGCCAGGAATTTTTGTCTTCTCATAAATTCAACTGAGAAACTTGTTTTACACGTTGACTGTTTTTTTTCTTTCATTTCTCAATGATTACTGAAAATGATAAATTATTATTTCAGCTTCATTAAACTATGTTACTAAATTCATGTAAAATATTCCATTTATCAGCAATGGGACTTTTTTTTTTTTACTGACTTGTATTGTTTTATTTTCTAGTCCCCGCAGCAAAACATATCAAGCTGACTCAGAAAGTTATAATGGAGCCGAGAGAGAAGGATATTCTTGGTCTCAGTCAATCACGGATTGTGACTTGAGAGTGCAAGTAAATACCTTTTTCCTAGTTTCACTTCAGCTTACAATTTATAACTGAAGAAGCTGCTGAAAAGGTCTTGGACCAACCCATTTCTCAAAATTAGACCAAACATCAGAATTATTTTCTTTTTGAAAGTCTTCTTAGTTGGGCTTGGAGCTTTTCAGTACTCCCTTGTGTGTGTGTGTGTGTGTGTGTAGTTGGAATTTCTCAGGTGAAGCATTGTCACTATAAATTGCTGAATTTTGTATGGTCATCTAATGAAAAAAAATTATTTTATTTTGAAGGTTCCTAGGAATTTGGTAAAAGGAAAGCAAATAAAAGTGGACATAAAAAAGAAACACTTAAAGGTTTCATATAGAGCTGACAATGGTGAAGAAATCATCTTCATTGATGATGATCTGATGTGGGAAGTTCAAAAAGATGATTGTATGTGGAGTCTCATACCTGGAGAACATATCCATGTAAGTTTGGTTTTTTATTATTTTTCTCTCTTATAAATATATCTGCATAACTTATAAAAGTTATATATTTTTTATTGTTTTTTTCTCTCATAGTCTCTCTTGATATGAATGAAGAAGTGAGATTAAAAATAATGTCATGTTCAAGTGTAAAACTCCTGTCACATAAAAGAGAGATGTGTGTGTGTGTGTGTGTGTGTGTATATAGAGAGAGAGTGTGGGTGGGTGGAAGTAAATATGTATATGCATGTATCCAAATGTAGTAGCCTCTGGTCGACCACTTGGTGAAGGAAGGTATGTTTGTTTCAATGTAGCAAATAAGGGTTTAGCCATATAGGGTTGCCAACTAGTCATGCAAGTGTTGTATTTTGTCTCTGCTTCAGAGAATGAAATTAATTTATCAACTCTGATTTTGGTTGATTTTCCACCTGTATACATATCTATAGATCCACTTTGAAGAGGCTGCTCATTTCTCATTGGCTCATTGTGAAAGCTTTCTGATTGGTCATTTGAACTATCTTTTTTTGTGGAAATTTTGGTCTCTTTGTTATTTGTTTATTTCTTCTTTTTCTTTACATCCTGGTTGTGAAAGTGTTCCAATTGGTTGGCTGAACTATGGCTTTGTTTGCTTGGTGATTTTTATTATCTGTCTATTTTTAAAGATGGTGAAATTTTGCACTCCTTGTTATTTATTTTTATTCAGTTATTTCTCTATCACTACAATATGTGTAACTGATTTCAGACTAAACATGCATATGGATGGCCCAAGTTTCTTGAATTAAAGAGTATATTAAAACTAAATATGAGTATGTGTGTGTTTTATTGTTTTTACATTTTAATGAAAATTATGGTGATTGCTTTCAATGTTTTCATAGCTTTATTTTTTCTCCCCAGTTGAATCTTGAAAAAGTCCAAGAACGGTGGTGGGATGCTGTCTTTATAAATGAGCCTAAAATCAATGTACGGGAAATTGATTGCTCACGTCCAATGTCAGATTTAAAAGAAGATGAACAAATGAAAATACAAGAACTCATGTATAATGAGCGACAAAAACGATTGGGGCTGCCACAATCCCATGAAGAGGTACTTTGAATTTAAAATATCTTGTCAGTTTTTGAACAAGCAATTTACTACACTGAAACATTACTTTTTTTTATTTTGAATTAAAAAAAAATAATTCATATTGTCACTCATTTTTGTTTTGTTTTGCATGCATTAGAAAAAATGTCAAGATTTAATGTAAAAATATAATTTTTTGGTTAAAACAAAACAATTTCCTTCATTTTCCTATTGAAATATTTTACTCAGAATTTTTATATTTATATAAATTTTATTGAAATTATGAACTGAAATTAGGTATTTAAAATATTTAAATTAATTGTATATGTATGTCTAACTTTAATAATTGACCTTTAATTTAGACAAAACATGTTAACTCATAATTTCATTAATAAAATGAATTTCAATTCAATTTACACAACAGGTGATTAAAGGTGCAAATTAGCAAAAAATAGTTAATGCTGAGTATGAATAAAAAAAATTCACACAGGCTTAGAAAATAGCTTACACTGAAATATACTTAAGTGCTATTATAATGGAAGACTAAGGAACCAATTTAAAAAAAAAATGACATAATTTATATGAGAAATTATTTGTATTGCTTGTTTACATTTCTAATTTCATTTTTTTATGTTTTAATCTTCAATTCTGATTTTTAGATTTCAACAGTTGGGAAAAATAATTATTTTATGCATCACTAAGAGTAATTTTTGTTTTTAATTCAATGAATATTTGATAAATTAACATTTATGTGAAATTTCTACCAAATAGACATTTTCTCTTGAATGTCAACTGTTGAAAAAAAATACATTTCTCAAAGAATATCTTCAATATGTATCATGAGAACATCAAGTGGTGAGAATTTTTATGAACATTTCCAGAACTAACCAACTACTGCTTCCAGTTACTTTACAGAAATGAAAATCAATTAACAAAACAGATAATCTAATTTAGTCTTTATAATATACCATACAAAATTAGATGACATCTATAAGTTTTATAATCCTACTAAAATAAAACAAATATCTTAGAAATTTCTGTCTGAATCTCTGGGCTAAGAAGTTATTGTCCTCATCTCTTTGTTGTTATCACAGCGTTTTGGACATCGTGTCCTCCAACCATCAGCTGGTGTATGTCGTTCTGAGTAACCTACAAGGAACTTTGAACTGAACTCTTTATTTAATCTATGGTTTGTAGATTTAAATTTAATTTTTATCCATTATTGCTCATCCAAGTATATACTGCCCAGCCCAGGGATTGAACTCACAATTGCTATGTCACCAAATTCATGAACCAACACTACTAGGTTATTGTCCCATGGGAAAATTCTATGTGGAGAATTTGGAGTCTTAAGCCTAACCAATCTGCTGTTGACTGTTGTTGCTTGACATGGTTGACTGCACACCTTGAAAATGTTTCTTTTGTTACAATTGCTGCTGATGACGTGTTGTCATTTGCCTTTCTTTATTAGCAGTTTCAATATCGCATGTATTTCTATTCTAGGCCTACTAAGTTGAACATTTAATTTTACTTATTACTAGCAAATATTTCAAATATATATATATATATATGTGTGTGTGTTTGAAATAAAACAGCAATATTTTTGTTGTTTTTGGTAAAATATTGTTTTATTAATTCTCTTCAAATAACAGAGAATATGTTAGTTCTTAATTCAGTACAGTCTTTTTAAGCATAAGTTTCTGAGTCTATGCCAAAATTGTATTCATTTATAAATTAAAATTTAAGTAACCTTATTTATTCAGCTTACCTCACTCAAACAAAAGTTGGATAAGGGCTTAGAGATATAAGTTCAATGTAATAAATTTTGTTTATTAGTGAGAAGTAAGAATTTTAAGTGCTTCATTGTTTAAAAAGAATGAATGAAACCTGAAATGAAAAATGAAGCATGAAAATCTTTTTATTATTTATCTCTGTGAAAACCATTATGATCTAATTGTAATTGCTTTAATAAATATAGCAAGAAAATTATATATATTTTTTTGTCAGTTTTTGTTAAAAAACATGAATGAACCAGTAACAAAAAATATTGATGTTTTCTGCTTATCATAAACTGAATTGAAATACAAAGGAGAATTTAACAAAATGTTAAACGAACAGAAAATTTAGTCACAACATGAAGTAGGTAATTATGAATGAAAATTTTTTGATTGTGAACAGTTGGAATGCACAAATATTCTTTACAGAGAAAATTAATTCTTAAAGTATAATAAATGTTAGTCTAAGCATGAAAATTAGTTTTTATGTAAAATTATTTAAGGTGATTTAACCAAAATGTTTACATAAAAATAAAGTTATGATTTTTATAAATTTCCAGTATAATTTAACTAATTTGTTTTTGTATTATTTTATAAACTTTTTTTTATCTTTTTCTAAAATTTATTTCCTAAATAAATTTATTTGTGTTTTTATTTTGCTGCCAACAACTATAAATACTAACAAAGGTCAAAAACAATATTTGATTTTGGGACATTTGGAAAACATTTTCAGGACGATTAAAGTTGCTTTTTGGGGTGGTTCCAGGATGATAATGAAAAAAGTCAGCCTGGTGACCTGAGGACCAAATTCTTGTTGAGGTTCACCCCCTTCAGTTCATTCCAAAATGAATATAAACCAAAAGTTTTTCTTACAATCTTTTTGCTTCTGTGAAAATGATTTTTATCAAATGCTTTTCCCTTCTCTCTTTCAGAAAGCACATAACTTGTTAAAGCAGGCATGGGATGCCGAAGGTTCACCTTTTAAAGGACAAACGTTTGACACAAGCAAACTCAAAGTGGATCCAAGTGGAGTTCTAAATATTAATCCATAATCAAAATAATTTTTCCATTTTTTATTCTCATCCGCCAATTTTATTCTTTGCAACTTTTAAAGCTTTTCATCCCACTTTGTGATCTGTATAAATAAAGATGAGATTATTGCACAAGTGGCTTTTATTTTTTTATTTTTGCTTGATTCACTCATGTTAATACAGCTTTATTGTTTGGAATTTAGCTTTTATAAGCATAAAGAACTTCAAATCCTTGCACATAACATGTGAGTCTTACAAGTATTGTATTAAATTTTATGAGTCTTACAAGAATAGCATTCTAAAAATCTTAAAAAGTCTTCTACTCTGAACTGAAAAGATTTTAAAATATAAAAAAAAGCTCACTAATTTTTATATTCATTAAAGTAAATAATTTTTAATGCAAATTGAAATTTTAACCAGTTATCAAGTTGCTTAATTTTTGCACAAGAATTAATACAATGAGTTGATTAATTAGTCAATAATTATTTATTTGTTGATTTATGCTCTGTTAAAACACTAGACCCAATTTGATTAACAAGAGTTGAGCAACATTTTTACCTTTATTTACAAACGGGTAACTGATTGTCAGGATTGTTTCTGTATACAAAAATGAAACCTGAACTATAAATTGAAAAAGTAAATGCAACTGAGTATAAAAATAAATAAGATGTTGATAATATTTATTTTGCAAAAGATCACTGATTTTTCTGTTTTTATATAAAGAACAGAATCACATGAGTGTTTGTTGAGTCATCTGTTGTCAATATGTGCATCTTCAAAACTTTAAATAATGAATCAAAGTATTTTATTAATTTCATATCTTTAAATGTTCAATTCATGAATTAAACTAAGATTTAATATTTGAAAAAGCTTTAGAAATTTCAAGGAAAATCAATTTGCTGTTAAAAGACGGGTGCTTAGAAAATTTCTCATCCTAACCCACTTCCTAAAATCAGTCTTTTAACGACCTTACATCAGAATAATAATTTGGATAAGTTGATCAGGCCAAGTATTTCTCAGCATTGCTCATGATGCAAAAAAATTTCAAGTACAATTTAAGATAAAAGCGTGTCAAAATTTATTTTAAAAATAGAAAAAAAATTTTTTTTAATTCTTATTTTATTTCACATTTCTGATTTTCAAAATTTTATATTTATATAAATAAAAAAGTGAATATAGTAAAAATGTTAAATAACATGTGAATTTTAAGTACATAATAATAATTTTAATAAAATTAACAAGACTTAACTTTTTGCATTGACAATATCACTTACATCAAATTAACCCCCGATATTCATTTTTTTAAAAACTTGTTGAATGTTAGCTTGAAAGTGCACAATTATTTGCTTGGATTCTTTTATGAAGATTTTATGAAATTTAACAAAATTCATTTTATCTTGAATGTAAAAAAAAATTGGTTGCAAATATGCTGATTTTATTTCATTTTAAATTCAGTCTCAACATTTTAAAACAGCATTTTCTAGTGAAAAATTATTTTGAAGAAAACTCTCAACTGAACTTTTGTATATTTTTAATATTTTGAACATTTAATAAGTAGTGTAAATATAATTTTTTTTAAAGTTTTCCATGTAGATCAGGCCTTTCTTGGCTCATCTGCTGGGGATGTGTCTTTTAACTTGAAATACTGGAATAAATATAGTGGATATAATGAATTTACGTCTTGGAGCAGGTGTCTAAGCCAATCCTTACATGAGTATACAAACAATTCAGTCAATCCAGTAAAATCTGAAAAGAAATTACAAATATAAATCAAATTGCAACATTATTTCTTTTACTATCAATATTATCAGTTCCTGTCTTTAAAGGACAATACATTTTCCACATTAAAAGTATAGCACATAATTTTCCCTACAATATTCTTAAACACACTAATGAAAATTATGAGTAAAATTTAATCTGTGAATTGATTGAATCAGCAGACATTTTTAAGCTATATATAGTCATATGAACAGATACTGCATGAATATAGTCAGTTGTCTGGAGAAATCAACTTTTATGAAGCAAGTTGCTATGACAACTTGCTTGATTAATTCCCAGAAGTGATGTCAATTGTTGAATGAAAAAATGACTTTTTTAATTGTTTATATGTCTTTAAAATGCAAAAAAATTTTGTGTTGATAATTTTTTATTTGGGAATAAAAAGAAAAAATGTTTAAATTTTATTGTTTTCAGTCTAGAAGATTCAATGCATCTCAAAAAGTCATTAAGATCAGTTTGTGAAAAATGAATATGTGTTATATTTGTAATGTTATTAAACAAATACAAGAATGAATCTTTTATGTATATATATTATTTATTCACTTCTGAACTTTGGCAATGTTGGTGTGTGGTTTTGTGGACTTTCTTCTAACATTGATCATGATTTTAGGAGGATATAAGAAGCTCTTGCATTTCCTTCTTGGTTAGGGTGCTTATATAACTTTGTTATTCAATTGTCTGGGTCAAAATTATTGTTTATATGTTGAAACAGCCACTGAGATTCTTTTGAAGTCAACCTTCTGGTGCATCTGGTTCTTTTGATGCTCTGGTATGTCTTAGGGTGATCCCAGTCCATATTGGGGTCACCACAGATCAATTCTTATTAGAACAAAAATACCTTTTGATATTAAATTCAGTTCAGACCATCTGGTCTTTCCTGGTGTGAATCACATACTACATTTCGAGAATAATCAAAATTCATGAAGCTTGACGATCTTGCCAGAAGTTTTTAAGCCTACTCTTACTAGTTAAGATATTGCCTATGTAAATGACAAATACTCAGTGATAAGAAATTTCAGGCTTTTTATTACTAGTAATGAATTATACAGTGTGTCAAAAACCATGGGTTAGCAGTATGTAAAGGTAATGGTAGGTGGTGCCACCATACCTTGAAGTCATAAAATGCTCAGACCTGGTGAGTTACTATCTGGCTAGGTTGCTCATGACAAGGTGAAGTAAATTATTGGAGTTCAAATGGCATGATAGTGGATGCTAAATGGATTTCTGAAATTGTGGGGGGGAAATTTGACATCCCTTGATCTCGAGTGTCATATACACTGGGAATAGATGATGGCAGGCATTACTACCCTTATGAACAGTGAAGTAACTAACCATATGTCCTTAATGATCATGACTAGATGTGTCTTCCAGTCTTGTTTATACTGGGGACATAAGAAGATTGACCCACCTTATAATTATGACCATCTTCAATAACAGACAGGTACACTGAGATCATATGGATCAGAATCTGACTATAATTTTATTCATTTGTGAATAATTCCTGAAAATTTCATTAAAATCCTACAATTACTTGATTTTTGCAAGAATTTCCAACACAATGTGTTTTTTAATAAAAAATACCTTGGTCTTTCCTCTTAATAATGACATAAACATTTTGACAATAAAATTGGTAGGCTCTTTTTTATAAAACTTTTGGAGGTACCTCTATATAAGATAAAGAACAAATAGGAAATATCAATCTAACAGGTTTCACTTTTATTAAAACTTCATTAGAGAATGAGATATAGAGAAAAAGAAAGAAAGAAATTCTGATATTTTTACTTTTGTGTTTGATTTCATTAGTTAATCATGTTTCATGTGCATTCATCTTGTTAAACAAATGTTAGTATAATTTATATACAAGATATGACACTTCCCTTCAAGAAATTAACAAATTCTAAGCCTAACTGAAAAACCATAAATATTGCTTTATGTATGTAAGTGTATGATAATTTTAGTTTGTCTATGTAGGAGTGAGATGATAATATATATCCATAAGTGTGTGTATATCTCGTAGACATGAGGTTCAGTGGTTTTTACAAGTTGATTCAAGAATGTTTTTATGTACATACTGTTTGTTTTAGATACACATACATTAGATTCTTTAAGAATAGATTCAGTAAAGGTTGGTGATGTAATATGTTTTTGATGTCTATCTATAGTTGTTAATACAGTTATTAGTAATTCCTCTGAGTACTTTTGATGTAAAGAATTATTTTTCTTTTTTAATTAGGGTGATGTGTAAAATCAAAATAAATGGAAACAATACAAATCATCAAACATTAATATTTTTAAAAGGATTTTGAATTTTTAGTATGTGTATAAATGTGCCAATTTTTGTAAGCATGGGTGACCATTCACAACATTATCAGAAATTAAGGGCGATGACCATAGTAAATTTAAAGTCTACATTTCTAAAACTCATTAAAATAGATTACAGAGAATATTTTCATAAATTTTTTAAATTACTGAGTATTTAAAAATTATATAAAAAGGTTGTTCACATCATTTTCTTCAATTATGTTTTACAGGTAAAGTTTCTATAGAACAACATTAGATCTGTCTTTAGGCTGTCAACATGTTAAAACAGCTACTGTAGGGTTAAAAAATGCATTTCTGTGATATTTTAAAACTTAAAGTAAATAATATTTGTTTCAAATCAGATTAATTATGCTTTAAATCAGCTAATATTCCTAAAATAAAGTTTCAGAAAAGTATATTTTATTATTGGAAGATTTTTTAATAAAGAGAATTATGTTGCGATGAAAGACAATTAAAATTGGTGCTAATCAGATATTTTAGAAAAAAAAATCCTTCCAGTCAATTTAAATTAGTTTTTGAAATAGAACAAAGAATTTTGCTTATTGGAAATATTAAATTTTAATCTATTAGCTTGAAATTAAAACTAAAATAAAAGATTCAAGAAAGATTTTTAATTTTAAAAAATTCATTTTAAACCTTAGGTATCATGTTTTTTTTTATGGTGGTCCATATATATATGGAGAAAACAACTGAAAAGTTGCAAATTAAAAGAAAAAAAATTGAATGTTTTTTTTGTGAAAGTATTTATTTATATATATATATATATATATTAGAATTGGACATAGTCCAACAATTTATTTAAAGACATTTATATTATGTTTAATGTTCTTTTTATAGATACAAGTATTTAAGCAAATGCTCTGTTTTATAATAAACAGTATTAAATAACATTTACCGGCCTGAATGTCCGAGAAATTTTCATAGAAAATTTTCGCTCTCCGACAGGAATCGAACCTGTATCCTATACGGAACCATCATTTCCCCCTCAATACATACTGTCTCACTATGAAGAATTAGTAAACACATTTGTACACATACACACACACACACACACATATGCACATTGTCCCACCACAAGGAATCCGTACACATGCACACACACGCACATACAAACACACACATTCTTCCCAAGTTACATGTAACCAGCACACACACGTACATACATACACACATACTTCCTAAGTTGTGTGGGGTTTGTGTGAGTAGCTCCCCTGCTTTCGCCAATATGCGTGCATATATATATATATATATTATATATGCGTACATATATACATTTTTCGTGTTCCACAGATACACACATGTGAGCGTGCGTGCATGCATTAGAATGGCTTGATCACTGTATTTGGTCACCATGTGTGCATGCTGTGTGCTTTTGTGTGTGGGGTCATGATCTATTTAGTTCCGGTTTGAATTTATTTATGAAGTTTTTTTCTTGTATTTGTAGGTAGGAATAATTGTCTGTTTGATATATTGGCATGATATTAAATTTACCCTGGTTACATTCAAAGATATGTTGTGAAACAAAAAGTTTTCTGTTGTCTGGCAACTTTATGTTGCTTTTGTGTAGGGAGACCCTGTTGTTCAGTTGTTGGCTGCTGCCTATAGATGATTTCCTGCATTTTGTGCATTTAAGTACATAAATCACATTTTTGGAGTTGCAGTTTAAGTTTTTGTTTATTGTGAATGTTGTTTTGGGGTTTTCAAAAGTGTAGGAGTTTCCTTCTATAATGATGTCACAAACCCCACACCTTTTTTTGTTGCATTTTGTGACTCCCTGTATTGTGTGCTGGGTAAATTTAGATGAGGTTAATATGTGTTTTAGGTTTTTAGATTGGCGTTTGCTTTTAATTATTTTGGTTGTTTTTAGTATATTATTCAGTTTATTATTCTTGCTAAGTAGGTCTAAATTTTTGGTAATTTTTGTGAATATTTCTGGATTGTTTTTGTTGTATGTTGAGACATATGTTAGAGTTGGCTCGACATTACGTTTCTTTTTATTTCTAAGTTGGTCTAGAGGGATTTTTTTGGCGAGTTCAAAACCTTTGTTTATTAGTGTTGTGGGGTAGCCTCGTTTTTTTAGAGTTTTATGTAGTTCTTCTAAGCGGGTTTTTTGGAGGTGTTTATCAGTCATTATAGTACAAACCCTATGTGCTAGGGAATAGGGGATGGATTTTAGGCAGCTTTTGGGGTGATGATGTGGTGGGACAATGTACGTGTATGTGTGTGCGTGTGTACAAATGTGTTTACTAATTCTTCATAGTGAGACAGTGTATGTATTGAGGGGGAATATACACACATATATATATATACGCATGCTGACAGGAACACACAAAAATGAAAATAGAACTAAGAACACACAGGGGTCACTAAAACATTAAAAGATAAGATACCGACAACTAATTCATCACTTCTCAAACCAACCTTAATTGTTTTATGACCCTTCGCTCAGAACTCTTCATTGCCATTTCAAGAAAGACATTTGGATTACTAACACAAAAACCGAGAATGTCTCATATCGAGAATATTTAACATTGAAAAACAAAGGAAAAAAAATATTTTTAATATGTGGAAATCTCCACCCTTTAACTGAAGACGGTCGCGAGACCAGAAATACGTGTTGTAAAATTATGAAAAATAAAGAATATTTTTTTTTTAAATCCACATTACAACCAAAAAAGTTTGCGGTACCTCTCTTCTTTTTAATATATATATATATATATATATATATATATATCTATCTCCAGCAGGTCAGTTCCGCTTTAGCTTCCATATGAGATGGGAACAGAAGATTCACAAAGGTACCCATATTGACACCAAACAGCACCTCACCAGGGCTTATGATATCACTAATTGGACCCTGGAGAATTAGTAATGTGTAACATGATCCAATGGTTAACAGTTCCAGTTAATAATTAAAATGTTAGAAAAGTTAACACTTTGCTTAAAAATTCTGATATAAGATCGAGCCAAATCATTGACTGATGATCACTGTGTTGCACTGTTTTATGACAATTTGTGCCCATTAATGGACTCGATATATAAGCCCAGAACAATAGGGTATCTAGCAGAGGATAGTGCACTGTCATTAGGTTCAAGTTGCCCAGAATTAGTTTGAGGAGCATTCTGGAGACAAATGGTACAGCCACCATGTTTGCCTGACATGAGCCAATGTAAGCATTTGGAGATGTCTATTTGCACACAAGATCCCTCCAATACAAATATCAGGAAGCTATCAAGATGGATTAACTCAACACCTCTCCAGAGGTCTTCTGACGACTTTTGGAATCAATGACATGAGAAGTTGCTCCACTATGCTGGGATAGACATCTTACATGAAGCACTTATCCCAAACTTTTGGCCAACAATAATTTTTCTTTTTTTATATACTTTTTTTTTCCTATCATCATTCTGGTAATCATTTTATTTAAATATTTTTTCATACAATAACTAATATAAGAATTGGTAGTTGATTACCTACATTTTAATTATTCTCTTGACTAAATCCAATTGTTTAAATATCTAAAAGTAACCATAGTGAATTGAAATTTTTCAATACATATTTCGTGTGATTCAGTTAATAAGTTTAGCAAGGTACAGACCACAAATGTGTGACACCCAGTGAGGATCAAACTCATGAGTGAATGTCTGCAAAATCAACTTGCTAACCATTACTTCATTGCAGAGTACTTTCAATTCATTATGATGATGAAGAGAGAACAATTTCCAACCAAATTTTAATAAACATAAATTCATATCCATTATAGCTTATGGTCTATTTAAAAAAAAAAAAAAAAAAAAAGTATTTTCTTTCCTAAAAATGTAATTTTATATAATCACTTTCCCACCTTCCTTTAGGGCAGAGGATTTTACAAGGAGGAGGAAAAAGTTAATTTGAAATTTCTCATCCTTGATTTTACAGCTAGAAAGCAAACTTTCATTGTTAGATGATTGTGACTTGTGTAAGAAATGGAAGATGTCTTCTTGCTTATTTTTTTTTTTTATAATCTTTTAATGCTACTCTTCTTCAAACATTTGTTGATTTCAGTCCATGGCGCCTGCCTGTTTCTAATAGAGCAATGACTGCAAGGATTGATTTGCTTCCATTGTAACTTTTAGCCATGTAGGTTAGATTGTTTAAGGTGAGTTGGGGTTTTTTTCAGTATAAATCCTAAATGTGTTTCCCAGTTTCAATTTGCCTACACCTGCAACAGTCTCAAGTAAATGAGTTCAGATGTCATGTAAAAGATAAACACAGATAAGCTAATCCTGTTAGGTAAACAATCAACAGAAATTGGGTTGGGAAAGAAAGAGCAAAAATGGTGGGCAATAAAGATGAAATGAATTCAAATAGGTAAATTTATCGAATATCAAGTTTATGTTGATAAAATTGAAACAAAAGAACTTCACATGATTCAATTTTCTTAATAAGAAGAAAGAATACTTCATGCTCATAAAGATTTGTACAGTATCACAGGTTGAGATAACTTTTCTAACACATGTCATTAGTTAACACTTTGCTTAAAAATTACAATATAAGAGAGCCAATACATCCTTGTGTGAGTCATTGCTTTGTCAACCCATTGGAGGTAGGTATGGTACTGTGGACAAAAACCAGTGAACGTTTGAAGACTGGTAATATTTAAAAAGCACGAGAAACATTAAACAATACTCAGGATGTTCTCCTCCAACTACAGGTTAATTAGTAGGATTTATCAGTAAATCATTATCTCCCAAAAAGTCTTACAATCTAAAAATATTTTCTGACTTTAAATAACTTGTAAAAGGTTGATAATCCATAAAAAAAACAAATCAATCAACCTAATTTATATAATGTGGAAAGTTGATAAATTATACAATATGCTTTATTTTCCATTAACACTATCATCAATTTGTTAAATAGAAGTAAATAGTAAATGCTCACCAATTCATTGTGCTTAAAGTAAATCCAGTCTTTTGTTTATACAAAGTAACAATGCTTGGGCCATAAAGACACTGACCTGCCTTATTCTTATGACCACTATAAGATTGTAGTGTTGATTCAAGTTCACAAAAGCGTTTATCATTCACTGATTTTTTTGAAAGCAACTTTTCTTGACAGGTTAAGTATTTGTCTTCTTTCTTGGTAATGTGATCCGATTCTAAACAAGAGGTCATTTGAGTAAGAAACGTTTCTTCGCCATAACGTGTCCTTAACTTCTTGGATTGTTTTCCTTGAAATAGAGGTTTTCTATACTCATGACAGAGACTTGATAAGCCCTTTTCGGATTTTCTTTTATAAGCTAGTTGAGTGACAGTCAGCTCAGGCAACCTAACGTTCTGGTAATCTTTCTCTGCTTTCTCTGCTTTTTCTGACCAGCTCTCCAATTTCTTTTGCTGGTTTTTCAAGAAATTTATCTTGGCCAATTCATGAATATTTTTTTGATGTTGATAGATTCCTTCCAGGAAATGAAGATGTTTCTTGAATTTATTTTGATTATTGGGATTTTTAAAAAAAATTGCTTGCTTTAAATTTGTAACAGTTAAAAGCCTCCTAACACAGAAAAGTTGTTCTATTTCCACATCTTTGACACTTCCTTTAAAAGGAGTTTTACCCACATCTATGTACTTCATTATCAAAGATCTGCTCTTCTGTAATGAGTTTTAAAGACAGCTTTTTATGAAAATTAAATCTGAAATACACAATTTGTTTATAAAGATGTTTTACCTTATTTTTAATTTCATGAATGTAGATAAGCAGTAATTTAAATAAATTCAGTGCTAATGTTCCTGTGATAGTAATCAATGAAATCCATGTTAAAACACTGGATGATTATACTGACTTTCCTTTGGTTGTTTGCTTAGAGATGATAGTCTAATATTAGTGTAAAGAATGTTTTGGGTCACATCAATAACTGAAAATAAGTCCATTTGAAGTAAATGTTGAAAAGTTACATCTATATTTTTGTATCCCAGTTGTTAAATTCCAAACATTTTGATAAAACTGGAAATGTCAGCTACCAAAATGAAATTAGAGCATGTGTTTTTGAATTTAAAGATTGGAGTAGAAATAAACTGACTTGATTTGTGGATCAGTTTCCTCTGCTCACACAAGTACCATCATGCTTCACTAAAGACAACCATCTTATGCTCTGTAACCAGGTCAAAATGAATGCCTCAGCAACAATGTGAAGCTTTTAAACACAAAACATTAAATAAGTAAACTGTGATCATAACAAACAGTTTACAGAAGCCATTGCTATGGTAACTATTCTTCCTATAGAGAAAGACAAGTACAATAGGATATCAGTGATAAATATCTATCAAATTAGAAAAAAGAAAAAGAAAAAAAAAGAAATGAAGTATCAAGTTAAATTAGACTGAAAATATAAAAAGTTTTTATTTTAAACTGATGCCTTCATTTTGGTTGTTATAGTCATGTTTCAGTCATACTCTCCAACCTTCCTCAGGTGATATAAGGATAATAATCAAGTGGATATAAGTGTTGAATAATATTATAGTTACCCCTGATGATTGGGAGTTCAATCCCTGGGTCGAGCAGTGAAATTTATAGCGGAATGAATAGAATCAGTGTGACAAGTACTAATGAACTAACAAGAATTAACAAGACATCCCCCAGCATGGGCAGTGATATGAGAACTATTTATCCCAAAGACTGAAGATACAACAGCAAAAGCACTGTGATGATAACAACAAAGATAAGGACACCAGTTTCAATAAATCAATGTATAATAATGATGAAAAATTTTCATCAGATATTTAAAAAGTCAATTTTGCATTCATCTTGTTACTTCTTGTATAATTTAATGTAGTTATACAAGTTTCATTTTTTGTGAAAGTTTATCTTAAAAAAAAAATTTTAAAAATGTAGAGTTGAAATTTTACATTGAATGTCAAAGTCTTTTAAAGTTTTTGTTTTCCTACCAGTAGTAAGCATCCAAGAGTAGAGTATTTAAAATAAACTCCTGAAGTATTCTACATAAGGTTTCATTGGATAGACAGTTTTCTACTGGCAGTTTGTTGGGATCCTTGGGTTATCAAATAAATAAAATAAAATAGAGAAATCAAATTCTAAAACTTCTTTTGGCTGACATCTGTCATGACTCAAAATGAATATAGAAAGATATTTATTACTTACTAAGCCGAGCTGAGTTGTGACACAAAGCCACCCAATGAGTACTGAACTCAATATTAATGATCTATAAGACCATCTAGTTGACCATTGCACCATGATGTGATACCACAGTTCTGGTACTGCTGTTTGGGCAACAACAGAAAATACGGTAATATGTTGCAAAGTTTAAGCTGATTCTAATTTTGAATGGTAGGAATTTATATTTCAGAAATTGCAACATTACATTTGTGATTGCAGTATTTTAGACATGACCATATAAGATATAACAATTATTGGGATAAGCAATTTCTCTTTTACAAAAATCTCAAGCTAGATTAAATTTAAAGAAAAAGCAATTACTTTCTATTCTAATTACTAAAATTTAAATTTTCTGATTAGAAGACAAAAAATTAATTCAGAAGTTATTTTAAACAGGATGAATGCAACATATTTGAGCAATTTCTACATATTCAAAAGAAAAAATAATGTATGGAGAGAGAGAGGAAAAAAAGAGCCAAAGATTAGGAAGAACTTTACAGCTGCTGATGATTGCAGAGTTTTAAGTGTACAATCTATTGCAATAAAAGAATTGATCAAAATGGAATTAACTCAAATTCAACTTTTTAAATAAGAAATAAGAAGAAAAATAAAAAATTAAAGTAAAAGAAAAAAAAAAGGTCATGAGGAGGGAAGAAATCTGAATTCCCTTCTCTCAACCCCAAAAGATAAGCTCGTGCATACATTACTGTATTCTTTTGAGAGAGGAATATCTGAATGGCAGCTAGAAGTTCCTAAAGAGACTGAGAATCATCAAGAAAGAAAAAAATTCAAGATATTTATTTTCTGATTTATTGTAGGTTTTATATACAAGTTCTACCTTTCTTACCAATACCCAAAATATTTCTTGTACACTCCAGAAAAACAAAACCAAAATTGCTCATATCACATTTGAAACGGAACAGTGCCATTAATGTTTCAAAAATGTTTGGAATTAGCTTTAAACTGCAGAAAAAATTGTATTTTCATTTGGGAGTTGGCAATCTTTTCGGATAAAATGTCCAAGATCTATACCATTTAATCCTGAGTAAATGTTTATCACAATACAGGAAGTCATTAATATAAAGATAAGAAACAGATGCCAGCTTATATTTGACAACTCTGTGTATTCATTATAATCAAAGACAAACAGATGTCTCTATTTGCTTGCTAGCTTAAGGAATTTGAACTTTTATAAGGAAATAAGAAAGAATAAGTTATAAAAAGTACATATCTGCTAGGCATAACTTTCTATCCATGTAACAATATTTAAAATTTGTTAGCTTTTTTTAAGCTGTAAATCAGTTCAGCTTTTAGTGCTAGTCAACTCTCTGAAATATCTAAGTGGGTCCTCTTTATAGTAAACAAATCATTGAAGTTAAGATTATCAAAAGTAAGCCACTATCCTGTTCAGTTAGTAGTCACTGAACCATTGATTTCACACAACACATACTCACACATTTTCATCATCATAGATAGCTCTATGGTACTGAACAAAGAGGACTCAAATCAAAACTTTGAATTCCATATTTTATTTATAATACAAATGCTTACAATGGTTTCCTAACTTTTCTTTAGTAGAAAACAAGAGTGGCAGGCAGCAAGTCAGTGTGGAAAGTGATGTTTATAAAGAAAAAAAAAAAATTGTCAAGATGTATTGACTGAAAGAATGGCTTTTAGAAAACTAGCTCCCTCTTCAGAACAGAAAAAAAATTACATTGAGCCAGAAAGGATGACAATTCCAAGATTGCAGAAGGGACTAAAATAATTGGAATGTATATAAGAGAGAAGTAAAAGAATACAAGAATGCATTCGAGCTTCGTACGTTTCCATATTGCAGAAATGAGATGACACATCAAGGGATAATACAGAAAAGAAAAAAAAAAAAATGGCAAGTGAAATAACTCTCAAACATTTTTTTAAAAATATTACTATCCTGAAATTTATTGTTGCTTCCACCCACACACTTTCAGCCAGTCCATTCTTTGTTCATTCTTCAGGTAAAATTTTATCCAATGCAGTTTGATGTCGGTTACTTCTATTGATAATGTGGCTGTTTCTAGAAAACATGTTATTCTTTTGTTTTCACTTAAGCTTTTGATTACAATTTGTGTGACAGATACACACTATATTTTATCATAACTTCATCACACACAAAACCATTTCACCTGAAGAGAGCAAGAGAACAGATTAGCTTGAAATATCTTTATAAGAAAAAAAAAAAAAAAAAAAAAAAAAGAAAAAAAAAGTCATTTTCTCAGACACATTTATTTGTTGTCCCCCCCCCCCCCAAACAATTCTAATATTTTTATATTTTCTTGAAGAAAAAAAAATGGTAGACTAATTTTAAGAAAACAAATTACTTTTATTTTAGAGTCAAATATACTTTCAACTCACAATATTATTTAGAGTAATTGTTAAATAAAATGATAAAAAAGGCTTATAAGGATTAACATGTTTTGTCTTTCCATTGAGTTGGAATCCAGATTATTGCAAAAGAGTATTATTTAAAAAAAAAAAAAAAAAAAGAAAGAAAGTGATAAATTTCTGCACATATTTTACAATGGAAAATAAAATTAAAAAACATTTGTTTGAATTCATGTCACTTGCTGATTGTTTCAAATCCATTAAAATAAAAGTACAAATATTTTCAAATTTACATAAAAATAAGATTTTATTGAAAACAAAAGTTGTAGAATAAGAATGAGAGTGTATCGATATTTAGGACTTCAACATTTGACAAGTTATGTCCCTCAATGTCCATTTCTTTGAAAGAAATTAGAAAATAATACAGACTTATTTGAAATTAGAAACGTTTTGTATTTTTTTTAAAAAAAAAAATAATAAAAAATAAAATAAAGTTCCCACAACTTATATGGTTAATCAGAAGTTTTAATAGCAAAATATTCAAGCAAATGAAATTTTACAACTTAAAAGAATTGTTCTTTATCAAAAGATGTACTTATTCAAATATGTTTATACCTGACGTGTTTTCTATGCAAAAATAAAAACAAAATTTATTAAGTCAGGAAAGAGTTCAACAGTCATTTTCTTTTGTGTAAAAATAAAAATATGCTGATAACATTGAAGCAACATTGCACACAAATTATAGAAAAGAATTTATTTCTGGACTTCCAATCTCAATGGAACAACAGCTGTACAGCAACAAATAGAAAACTTCTCTTCAGTCAGATTTTATTTTCAGGTCTTTTTTAAAAAAGTAGAAAAAACAAGCCTCACCTCTTAAATGCAACAAAAACATAATTCTTTCTTTTCAAGATGAAATTAGCAACAAAGGAAAGAGAGTTAGAAGGGCAACGAGAGTCTGAGGAGTGATATTTCAATGCTGAATGACATGCAAGGGCAGTGGGGTGAGAGTAGAGGGGGACAATAGAGTCAGTAAGAGGGAGACAATTTACAGGACAATGGGTGGGCGGAGAAAACAATTCTGTACAAAAGTTTTGAAAACCATAATCATCTTAGTATTGCACTGAGCCATTGATTTTCAGTGGATACAAATGTTAAAAGAACACCAGGTCTAATCTTTCAAGCTTTAGAAACTTGATTAAATAAATATCTTTCTTCATTGTGTAGTTTTTGTTAGAAAATCATTTGTAAAAAATAGACCATCCACAGATAACATGCACGCACTCATACATACATTTGCAGGCTAACTGATAAGACTCGGTGATATTCCAGCCAAATGGGACAACCATTCCATGCAGCTGACTGTAACCATCAGGAGCAGAAGCAGTCTGTACAATTTCTATTAGGGTTTTATTTCTCAGATATATGCCCAAACGATTAGGCAAGGACTATTTCAGTTTCCACCTGGAAATAATTTTTTTTTGTTTCAGTGAGATATATGCGAAAATAAATGGAGTTAACATACAAAGGGCTATAACGGTATTAACTCCTCACTTGCAAATCACACAAAAGTTTAAAAATGCTGAAGGATCGCAGCCCATTTCCAGCGGTGGAAGGTAACAGATCCTGATATGTAAAATATCCTTTCATCAAAGGACTTTTCATCTTATTACCATATCCACAGGGATTTCAATACAAACTTGGCCTTCAAACAGAGCTGAAATGAAGTGTCACACACACACACACATAATTTTATATATTAAAAAGGAGTGTTGAGCAGAAACATTTATGAACAGAGCTGTTAGTAAAGCAATGTCAAATATGAAAGAGTGTATGTATGTGTGTGTGAGAGAGAGAGAGAGAGACATTCAAACTTTGAAGAGTCAATCAAAACAGAACTTTTCCAGTTATAAATGTCCACATTTTGCTCGATTCATGAAAAAAAAAGAAGCTTTCCAACAGTATATGAATAATGGTAAGCTTTGCTGAGATTATCTTTATGTATAAGTCCACTGTACAAAAAAAAAAAAAAAAAAAAATTGAGAAAGTTAAAAATTATAAATGTTTTGTTTCATTTGATCAACTTAGAGCCAGGAATATATTCACCTTTTGTTTAAATTGATTCATTTAAGGATTTATTATTTAAAATAAAAACAACTGAATCACATTCTAAAAATAGGTATTTATTAAATATTTTCATACTTTGGTGGAATTTGTTTAAGATTCCTTTTAGAAAGATAAATAGACATTTGTTTTATCTAACAAACACCAAAGAAAGAAAATCATAACAATTTTCAATTTCAAATTTAAAAAGAAAAATTAGATAAGATTCATAAAGCAAAATTAATTTAGTTAGTTGTACCTATATTTGTTTCAACAGGAAAATATTGCCCTCTTACAAGAAAAAAACAAAAAAAAAAAAAAAAAAAAACAGTTGATTTTAACAGAATTTACATCACAGTAAAAAAAAAAAAAAAAAATGAAAAGTGTATTTGCAGCATTTTCAAAGTATTCAGAAAATATTAATACCAAATGCAAAGTATTAAATAAATATTATCATTTCTTATTGACCTAACATCTGATTTTTAACTATTAATCCATTATAACAAATGTTTTAGTCTTATGCTTGCCTTCACTTGATTCATCATTTTTGTGCAGACAGATATTAACCTATGCAACTAATTCAGTGTCTTAGAAACAAGAAAAATATGTATTTGGATTTTATATTTAAATTTGAAGATTTACATTTTCTTTTAGGAAAGCTGATGAGGTATGCCATCTATTTAGAAGTCAATTAATATCACTTTCATATTTTGTAACAGAAGAAAATGAAGTTCTGGATATTTTAATATTTTTTTTCTTTCTATAAATATGATTTGCAGAAAATGGCACATTCTTTTTAAAAAGACAGAAAGCAAATGCAAGTATTACAACTTAATTTTACATATCAGGCAAGTTATTCAAAGAAATAATCAAATTTTCTTATAATTTAAAAAAATTCCCATAATCAATGAGCAGACTTAATTTGGAGTTAGGAAGAATTGTCAAAGTGAAAAATGATCACAAAAATAACCACAGAGCAGATTTTGGGCTGAAACTTCAGGAAAAAATAATAAACCTAGAGGAATTTATAGTTCTTCAGTTTTGCCAATCTTTAGCATAAATCCTGTGATGGAAACTAATTACTTTTGACATACAATGGTTTGTGCAAAAAGAGAGATTTAATGGAACATTCATCTAGACAATGATACAAAATTTTTTATAGACCTTTAAAATGTAAGAAATTGTATAATAAAAACTTAAAGAACAATGCAAAAGATTATAAATATCACTTAGTACCTATAGCTGCTATTTTAATATAAATAAGATTGGAATAAAATCATTACTGTAGTTGACTCTAAAGCTATTTCCCTTGAAATAATTATTTGGTGCTGTAATAGGGGATTATTTCTTAATATGAACAGAAAGCACCTACTGTAGAAGAAGATTTATCGTTAGTTAGAATTAGAGGAATAAATTTGGTCTTCACTGGTCACACTTTTATTATGGCATTAGGTTTGATTAATAATTATAAGATAAATAGGTTTCAAAATGATGAGATTAAAATCTATAGAAAAATTTATTTATAATCTTCTTTACAAATATATGCATAAAAACGATTTTTAAATGGTTAAAAATCTTAAGTAAATTTTTTTGCCTTTATTCAATGCCGATATATTCAATATCCAAATGAAAATTCATTTGTATCTATTGGAAAATAAGTCTACAGATTGTTAATTTGTGTATTCAATTTGTGAATTAAGAGGTTAGCAGAGTTACCCAATTGAAATATTTGAACCTCATTCCTAGAAGCTCAATACGAAAAAAAAAAAAAAAGATTTATTTATTAAGAACACTTCCAAATAATCCTCGAAGTGAAATGGTATAGGCAAGTCATCCAGCATGAAAATCTTATCAAATCTTGCCAAATCATATTTTTTTAATAAAACAAATTAAGGTACTATTAATGAGATTTTAAGGCTGCTTGACTCAGAAAGCTCAAATTGTGATCAGTAAAATCTACAATACACATTTGCATTGCCTCTGTGTTATAAAAAAGTTTTAACTCCATTCTGTTCTGACCCCATACTTTTGTCTGTTATTAAATATGATTCAAAGAAAATAAATGCTGAGGCTCCATTAAAGATTGTGTCTCAGCAAATTAGCTTTTTCTTTGAAAATAAAATAAAAAATATTTGACAATTCTTTGCGTGTACCTGAAAATTCACTAAGAAAATGAGTTGTTTTACTGCATTTCTCAGTCTGATGCTTTCATTCAGTGATATTATTAGTGCTTCCCAATCTTTTAAGCATTAAAGATTCCTTTTATTTAAATTAATTTTCCCCATGTCTAGCCAACTATTATACAGCAGAAACCAATGTCATTGGCTGATGATGAAAACTTGAACATTTATACTTAGCCTGAGCCATTTCAAATAAATAGGGGAATTTTTTTTTACCGTTGGAATCCATGAATCTTCTTTTGGTCCTGGGTGTTTGAATTCACCCCCAACAGAATCTGGAACCTCACGTTTATTTTACAACAAAGGATAAGTTCATGCAATTATGCTCAACACAGCACTGATTGCTAACATTAAAAATGATAAGTAAAACATCTCTAAAGGAAAAGTAGAGAATTTTTTAAGTGTTTTTTTTTTTTCCAATTTATGAGTTGAACATTGGCCTTGATTTGAAATCTTCAGTTTTCGATTTTATTAAAATCCTTGTTTTTTCCCTCTCTTTCTCTCTCTCTCCCCAATCAGCATATACAAGTCTTAAATCAAATTCTAACTATAAAACTTCACAATTTACTATAAATATTAATAATCTATAACAATATTTTCATCTGTTGCCTTTTCTTGTAACTCATATTCTATGAATGCAAATAATGTGGATCATTAAAGGCTGCAATAAAAAGCAACCAAATTAAGATGAAAGACTGACTAATCAGAAATTGACAACAGAAGGTCAATATTTCAGAGATATGCAAGAAACATTGGGTGTAATGTCGTTATATACCAGCTTCTGAAATATGTCTAAAATACTGCAATTTATTTTGTTACAAATGAACAAAAAGATTTGACCAAAAGCAAATATTGTTTTTAATTGAGGGACCTATTCATACCAATTGTCATTAGAATTATGTAACTTAGGAAACTGTGATCAAAGTATTATTTAATCAGTTCCTTTAATTCTTTAAAAATAAAACAAATTCATATGAAAACTTGCTTACAGCTTCAATTCAAAAACATTGCAACTATAAAGTTAGAAATTAACTGCTTATTTTTTGTTTTTGTTTTTCAGTGGTAAAGTCTTTTATTCCAAAAAGCTAGAAAGATTCAAAATAAGATAATCATGAATCATTATTGAACTAATGAACATTATTTTTAAACGTCTTCTTTTCTTTCTCAAATGGATTCATAGTTTGATGGCACTATAATACAACTTTAGTTTCTTAAGAGATAAACTTTGTTAATAAAAGAAATATAAATACTAAAAGGTGAGTAATTTTCCAGTTGGTATTATATTATTATTATCTATAACTTAGAAACAATTATAGTTGGCATGTTATTAAGAAGAATCAAATCATAATATTCATTATTTGTAGTCTAAGTAATGGCAGTGCAAAGCTAACAAACCATTGAGAGAGAAAGAGAGAGAAAGAAAAAAATTAAAATATTAATAAAACATTTTAACAAATCAATACAATAAGCTAATTCCTATAATTATAGACATTAAGTCTATAAGACAAAAACATAATAAAAATTATTAAAAGAATATTTTGTTAAAAATAAAGAAAATTAAAAATGTATAACAAAAAAGGAAAGAACAAAAAGAGTAAGAAAAAGGCTAAGAGATAAATTCAGAAAAAGAAAAAAAAAAAAAAAGTGAAGAAAAGGAATAAATCATTAACAAGGAAAAAAAGTTTAACCTAGTCATGTTTTTCGTTTTTTTTTTTGTTATAATTCTTGCGTAAATTTGTTGAAAGGCCAATGAGTCATTTTAAATTTTCCATATGAAAACATTTATTTACATGCATCAATAAAAATAGACAAATAAGGCAGCAACCAGTGTCTGCCATCCGCTGCTTATTTTCCTCATTTTATCCTTAATATTGTCCTTTCAAGTCAATTCCAATATTGACTCTGGCTTGATATTGGAATAAAATCTGCAAAAAGCCATGAGATGGAGAAATACTTGATAATCATAGGTGATTATCACAATATTTGTGAAGAGTTAAGAAAAAGTTAGGGAGGCTGGAAAAATCAGGTTTTGTTTGAAGGAAGAGAACACACAACACTGGTAACATAAAACAAAGTTTGTTTTTTTTCTCTCCTCAACAGAGTGTATTTGTTGAACACTTCAGTTTCGCTCCAATTAACCTTTCCACCAATTTCCCTTGGATTTTATTTCTTTTGGTTTGAAAAGTAAACTCTTTCCATTCTTAGTTTGTTTTTTCATAAGCTGTAAATTGTGTAAATGAAAGATGATGGACAAAGAAGAAATAAGGGCAAAAGTAAATGAAGCTTTTCAAAAGAGTATATATGGCAATATAGTCACTAACATTGCATTGGTTTATAGGTGATCGGGTGGGGGTACACATCCGACATAACCAAGGGAAATACATATTCAGTATTCATCAGAGGCAATTAGGAAACAAGAATCATGAATGCATGACTATGAAAGAAAATATAAGTGTGAGAAGCAGCATGGGGCATTTTTCAAAAAGGAAAATGTGGGTTTGACCAACACCAATGTACGTACATTGTGTCAGTGCTTTGTGGGTTGCATGTGTTGCTGAGTCAAGTGAAAAGAAACATTCAAAGAAATGGCTTCTCAAAACATTTAGCTGTTCCTATTGTTTAATGCTGAAGCCATATCAATGGGCATTCTTGAGTGTTTGCAGGGAAAGAAAAGATTGTTTGAATCCATAGAAATATCTAGATGCCTTTACTTGTCAGAAATAGAATACCATTCAATATTAACAGAAGCTGTTTAGCCACTGGTTATGACAGCACCACGAATTGACACTGATATCATCATCATAAGAATAACCATATCACTTCTTCAATATTATTTCACTTTGTTGCATTTAATTTCTTCTCTTGACCAGGACATAAAAGGCGCACCAACATTTCAATCAAATCAAACATTCATTCTGCTGCTGCTGCTGCTGCTGCTGTTAATTGTAGTAGTTTGTAATAGAGTATTATGACAAGATTGGTTGAATTCATTGTCTTGCTCTGATGTGGTCAAGTAGATTGGATATCCATGGGGCTAGCAGAGGCTGAGGAAGAAGTGGTTCATTTGTATGATGGTTGTCCAAGCTTCTATGTCTGGAGGAGCAGATTCCAACAGAATTGCTGCTGCTGTGAATGCACTAGAGGGAATATGAATTGGCCAATTATCACAAGAAAGGATTTGTTGAACTGCTTCGAGGAGGAACTTGCTGTTGGGTGGCAGCAGACTGAAAAAGATAAAGACAAAGAAGATTTTAAGTTAATTTTTTCTAGTGTATTTTTATAAATCTGTGTAGTCGGGAAAATATAGAGTTAATATTATTAGGTATTTAGATACTTAAATAGAGATTTAACGGGGCAGTGGTACTGATTGAATGATACTAGTGCATGGAAAGTGGTTAGAGACTTGAGAATTATAAGTGAAGGAGCAGAGATATTCAAAAGGAAAAAAATATAAGAGAACGGTTAAATAAATTGGAGTCTGATGGTGGGGAGCCATTTTTAAAAACATTAATTTAAGCCCATAAATACTTATGAGGGCCTTGGAAGAGTTTAAACGCAAATGAAAATCAGATTCAGTATAACTGACTATCCTCCCATAATGCCAAGGAAGTTGGCATGACATGACTAACAAGTTTTCCAAAATTCTACAGGTTTTCAGTTGCCCTAGGATTTATTTAGAGACCTATTCATCATATTTGCATTAATTTCAATGTAATTTTGAAATCCAGACCCAAATTGAAAAGCACTTTATGGTTGGCCATCTAGTTATTCTAGAGGTTCTTTGAGAAGCTAATTAAATCATACACAGTTTGGGGCCTGTATAAGCAAAAAGGCAGAGCGCAGGAGAGAGAGGTCAGATGCCACAAACCATTGAAGCAAACACTTTGCAGAGGGTCCCATCCAGATCTTTTACCTGCCATAGAAGTTAATTACTGCAAAGGCATTAGTACTCGTGCATCTCTTAGAACATACGTCTCTCAAGTGCAAGAAAGAAATAGAAACAATGATTTTTTTTTTTTACATTTCATCTGTAATTAAATTGTTGATAATATTTTCAACAGCATCATTTCTTTTGTGGGCATGTTACAACTGTTTCGGTTGGATCACCCGGCACTGAAGTAGTACCATTGGATTTTTGCACAGACCAACAAAAATCTATAGCTCATTCTCACAAGTAATCACAATGAAACTAGACAACCCATTCCGGTGAAGGAAAGAAGCCACCTGCACCAAAGTGTAGCCTCCCTCCTGGTGTGGTATTTGATAACCAGCTTCAGCAGGGGTTAGGTTTGGTGACCATATGGTCAACATAACCAAGAGGGGTTGGGTTATACAATGAATTGAATTTACATTGATGTACTGCACATCCTTTTTTTCTTTTCTTTTTTTAACCACAATTGAGTTATATTCTTTTCATTAAAAAGGTGAGGAGAAAGATAAAATAAAGAGAAGAGAAGGAATATTTCTTTTCAGATTATGTGTTGCACTGCATTGTGGGAGTTAACAGAAAGACATTAAGAAATGAATAAGGGCATTAACTCACACCTTAATCAGTTCAATACATAAAACCTCAGTTAAAAAACAAAAACAAAAAGAACAGTTGAACTAATAGCTATATATAAAAGAGAGCTCCTTGAATTCTAAGCAAATGATTAAATATTTTTAATTTTTTAAAAATTCCCTTTCCATTGGGCTGAGAACTTTAAAGCACCTCAGATGTTAAAATGATCAAACTAGGTGAGCAGCATCCATACATCAACAGGACCGGCTGGGATTAAATCCTGCTATTTGTAAGACAAATTGAAGCAATTTATTAAATAGAGTTTCTTATTTAACAAATTTATTTCAAATAAACTTAAGTTCAAACTAGAAACTGCTATTAAAAAGAAAAATTGTTTTGATATTTTCATCTAACAAAGAGCTATTTGGGTTTGGTTTTTAACATTAAATGATTATTTGTTTGAATAAAAAAAGTTGCATAGCATTAGAATTCAATTGATACATTATAAACTGATATTGATTTATTAAATTTATATTCCCAATTGTTAAACCAACTAGAAAATATCCAATTCCAAAGACTAAATAAGTTTCCTAAAAAATAATTCTAAGAATAAATAAATAAAAATCATCTCAAAATAGCATATCTTAAAATATGCACTAAACTAAAGGGATTCTTTGTGATTTAGTAAAATGTTTTATTTTTATTTATTTTTCCAATTAAACTTACCATGAAAGGATTAGCTGATGGAGTAGAATTCTGTCCCCAACCAGTTGCAAAGCCTTGGACAGATTGAACTGCTGCAAATCCCCCAAATTTATCCATTGGTCCTGGTGCCCCAAATGTGTTTGCTGTCTGTGGAGGCATACCACCAAATCCAGCAGTTTGGGGTGACATAGCATTAAAGTTTCCATTTTGCAAGCCAAATTGGTTGAAACCTGCATTTGAGTTTGGGGGTGCCTGAGTTCCAAATATTGAGTTGGTACCATTTCCTCCAGTGCCAGTACCTGCAGTTGCAAATGGATTACCCCCACCAACTCCTCCTGGGGCTGGAGCAAATACTCCAGTACCAAAAGGGTTAGGAACTAAAAATAAAATAAAAATTTAAAAAAAATCAGGATTTCATTTTTTTTGCTTTGACAACAAGACAGCTGAAACAAGAATCCAGTGAAATGAATTTCTTAGAACAAATAAATAAAATAAAAATAAAAAAGAATTATGAAAAAAATGATAGATATAAGTGGATATAAATGCAAGAACATACCATGATGAAAAAACCCCAAACATGAATAAAACAAATTGCAATTCACTTTTATTTTTGTAATAATATTTGTAGTAGTTTTATGTGATTATCATTGGTAGAATATATTTAAATGAATAGTTTCAATAACTCATTTACCACAGTGCATTTGTTTACATTAATAGAGCAGAATTATTTAAGGGAGTTTAATATCACTTGCATTTTAAGATGTTTTGTTTATTTGTCAATAGTAATTCTGAGTATTATTATGTCATTTATAATTTGAGGAGCAGTTTATTTTGTAATCTTTTTGTAGAAAGACAGGGAATTCATAACAAATTACAATGTTAATTTGTTGAAGCTTACTTGATTTTTTCTTCTTTTTTAGGTAGACTGATGTAAAATAGGAAATTTCATCATTAAAATTAACTCGGATTCCCTGGCAGTTCTTGTTAACATCATGTGTGAATACATACACATAATGAGTAAAAGAAAACATTTTAAAAACATTAAAATGAAAGAAAGGAATAAGAAACAGTTAATATTAGGTAACACCAAACATTTTCTAAAAAAGAGCATACCATGGTGAAAAAAGGCCCAAATTTGATAAAAACAAAGTTTTATCATCAAAATGATTGCTATTATTAAGAGGAAAGACTAAAGTATTTTTTTATTAAATTTTTTAATCCTTTCTAGCATGTTCAAAATTTTGGTTAAAAATCTTGTTTTTCTTGCATTGTGGGGCAAAGATTAGTATAGGGATTTTTATTATCTTTTTTGATATTAAAAACAGAAATATTGGAAATTCATGCAAAAATCAAATAATTGTCAGATTCTAATCAAATTTTCAGGACTTATTCATAAAAGAATGAAATTTAGAATTTTTTTTATTTCTTTTTTTAGAAAATCTGCACTGAAACAAAAAATGCAATAAAACTATGTCATTTAATTAGAAAAGCTTTAATTGCTTTTATAAATAAGATATATTAAGGACACTATTACCTGAAGAAATTCTTTTTGGATAAATAATGAATTTTTACAAGAATTGTTTACACTTTTAATAAAATTCAATTAGAAAAATTTATTAAGTTTTAAATCTTAAAATTTTACATTAATAATATCATCTAAAGGCTGAAATTAAGTGAAAACTATATTTACTAATCATAAATGGAAGTGCCCTGTTGGCTGGGGCTTCAGAATATGCTGACTATGACCCTGCAGAGGGGTAAGAGCCATGAGGCATCCTGGGTATGACATTAAACTACATCCATGTCTTGGGCTTGATGATGTACTACATCTTACCAAAAAGTTTTGTGGAGCGTGGATTCACCACTTAATTGCTGGTGTTCCCAGGTCCACTCTGACTCAGGGTGGTAGATTTTAATACCAGAAATACATTTTTAAGAAAAAAAAAAAAAAATTACCAGTAATAAAAATCTTGTCAGTATTAAATAACCCATTGAGGTTGTTACGCTATTTAAACAAAACAAAAACATCATAAATGGAAAAGCTTAATACAAATCAAACAATATTTTTAAAAGAATTTTGAATTTTTTTGTGGGTGTATAAGTGTACCCATTTTTGTAAGTACAGGCAACCATACACAACATTATCAGAAATTTTTAAAGTTTAATAAAACATTAGATTATGGAGAATATTTTCCTAAATTTTTAAGATTACTGAGTACTTAAAAATAATATAAAAAAGATGCTCACATCATTTTCTTAAATTATGCTTTACAGATAAAGTCTCTGTAGAACATTATACCTGTCATCAGGCTCTCAACACATCAAAACAGCTAATATCAGGTTAAAAAATGCATTTCTGCAATATTTTAAACTTAAAGTAAATAATATTTGTTTCATATCAGATTAATTATACTTTAAATCAGCTAATATTATTCAAATAAAGTTTCAGAAAAATATTTTCTTTTTTGAAGATTTTTTAATAAAGAGAATTACATTGCATTGAAAGAAAACTTTTAAGGGGGGGGGCGGCGAATCAGCTATTTTAGCAGAAAATAAGAAAACTCCTTCCAGTCAATTCAAATTAATTTTTGTAATACAGCAAAGTATTTTGCTTATTGAAAATATTAAATTTAATCTATTAGCTTGAAATTAAAACTAAAATAAAAGCTTCAAGAAAGATTTTTCATTTTTAATAATTTATTTTAAACCTTAGGTATCATTTTTTGGAGGTACTGAGTACTCACTATAAACAATGCACAAATAAAGATGTATTAATTTAGATGCTACACTTAATCTTTCTTGATTAAAGAAATGTAATGCTTAATTTTAGTTTGAATGAATAAAAATTTTAAAGCATAACATCTAGATGGAGTAAGTGTTGGAAATGACTTCTTTTGTAGAGAGAAAATCTGAATAGCAAACAATTTTTTTCCTTTTTATTAAAGCAGAAGTTAGAGATACATACTTTACCACTTAATAAAAATGACATATTAATCCATAACAAAATCAAATATAAGAAAGCACCTATTTGTTGAAAAATTTCAAAAAATGTTTAGCCGATAGCTGATCAAAAACTAAATGAAGAAAAAACAAAACAAAATACCTGCATTTCCAAATCCTGACTGTGGTGGTGCAACTCCTGTGGGAGGCCCCCAGTTCATATTGGTAGGTCCTGCAGTTGCTGTTTGACCAGCCCAGTCTATTGGAGCACCACTAGTGGTGGGGACGGAAGCAAACCCAAACCCTCCACTACCACTGGTTACAACAGGAGTACTGATGCCTCCTCCAGTTCCTCCCCAGTTAATAGATGTTGGAACTGTACTGCTAGAATTGCTGCTTATGTTCCATGTAGACTGGTTAGCTGTAGTACCTGTAGTATTACCATTGCCTCCACTAGTATTATCATTAAATACATTACACAAATCAGCCAAAGCAGCATATTTATCATTTGACTGGCTTGGTGGCTGAGTGTTTGCTAAAGCTGGTGCGGTTGATGATTGAGGAAATGCTGCAAAACCTCCATTAGAAACTGTACATGATGGTCCTGTCATTCCTAATGGTTGAAGTGGTGCTGGAAACAACAAAATAGCATCAAATTCATCTTTGCTCAAAAAAAAGAAAAAAAAAAAAAGAAGAAGAAACAAACTACAATGCCTACTAAGAAGCTTGTTTGTAATCTGTTGAAATTATAAATTGTGCAAATGTTTACATAATATAATGTTATGTATTGGTGCTCTAAACAAAATAATAGCATTAAATATTGCTTTGGAGAGAATGCATTATATCCAATGTGAATTTTTCTCTCTTAATTATAATGATTTTCCAAGTGTAGCTTAGATGTGGCACAAAGCCAAATGTATAGGGCATCCAGAGAGGATTGAACTCAGTCATAATTGTTCTAGTGAAAAAAGCTTGCTTAACCATTACACTGCCTTAAGGTGATCAAAGTGATTTTCCAAGCATAGCTTAGATATAGCACAAGGCCGAAAGTATGGAGCACCTAGTGAGGATTGAACTCACTACTCCTAATTATTCTGGCGAGACAAGCTTGCTAACCATTACACCACCTTAAAGAGCCCTCTCTCTTAATTATATAATTATTGAATATATTTTATCTTGAATTGTAAGTATTAAGCAATGGACAAAATAGTTACATCATGAATAAATATAATAAGTATATGACAAACTGTAAAATAAAATTGAAATTAGAAATTATTTTCTAATACTTTATCTTTTCAAGTTGACATAAATTTATGTTATTAAAAAAATGTTATACAAATCACAATTTTTAAAAACTGAGACAAACCTATATTTTGAAAATAAAATATTACAGAAAGCAAAACTAAAATTCAAGAAGCAACTAACCACTTGAAGTTGGTGAGAATGCATTGGAGCCAGTTGGTGTAGATGCTTGGCTACTGAATTGGCTAAAATCAGCAAATCCACCGCCTGCAAAGGAAAAGAATCAAAGTGAGCATTAATGACTAACAAATAGCAATTAACAGCATTTAATTTTTATACCTGGATTGAATTTTAAAACATTTCTCAAGAATAAATTTGTCAGCGTCATTTGAGAGAATTTTGTAGGAAAATAGCACCCTGTCCAACAAAATGAATAAAAGGTACACCAATCTATCTGATATTCAAATACATAGTTCCCAAGACAGAACCAAAGTTAAAAAATAAAGACCCAATTTAAATCATCTAATTCAAAATTGTAATTTGTAACCAACAAGATTTTGGATTAAATTATTATAAGAGAACAGTAGAATATAAAGAATTGTACAGATAAATTGATATAAATAAAAGCCTTGAGTAAAGATTTAAAAAAATAAAAAAATAATTGCTTCAAATATGCAAGAATTTAGATGGCATGAATATGAAAAGTCTGTCACCAAATATACGTGAGCTTGATTTTAGGAAAATATGAACAAGTGAGGTTTGATGAATGTAATCTTATTATAAAGAAATCTGAAGCACATTTTTATCCTAAGCCAGAAACCTAAATCAAATAGCTGTGTATAAAATGTAAAGTTAGATGGCCATAACCAGACACAAACTTCTACCAGTTGAGGAAGTTTTCCATAATCAATTTGATCTCCTACATCAATATCTCACTGGTATTTGATTTTATCAGCTTCACTATTAATAAACAAGTTATGAATTGAATACCTTGAGGTTCCAATCCTGGTGTTTTACCAATTGAGCTACCAGCTGTCATGATTTTATGGAAGTAAAAATAAACATGAATTAGTAAACATAAAAATATGTATGAAAATAACAGGATTAGATCTTAAATATATATATTTTATTAGAGGAGAAATTATTAGTTTACCTGAAAGTTGGATTGTTGTAAAATTCTTCAGTGAATCACATTAAGAGACATACCTTTAATTAAATTAAATTTTTGAACCATAAAAAAGACTACAGAAATTAAGTGTTTTCTATTTAAATAAAATTACTTAAATATAAACAAATTTCACTTATTTAATCATTTACATCCATCACTAGTTTCAAAAAGAAAAGTTGCCTGAATATTTTAAACCATATATTTTGTTTTATTATGATTTAAATCAGTCTGATTTTATTTTCATGAAAAATGATCCCAAGTTTCTTGACTAATAGCAGAGTGAAAACCTACATCATTAGGGTAAAATAGCATAAATTGTTAAGAGTAAATTATAATTTTTAAAGCATGCTACTTGTAAAATTGTAATTTGTCATAAAATGTTAATAAAAGGTTACTTAAAAATATGAGATTTAAAAAAAATAAAAAATAATAGTTAAAAATTAGAAAATCTACAACTAGAATTTTTTGGTTCCATTGCATACAAATTTAATTAAATTTTAATTGGTTTCATTGTACATAAAATATTAAAAGATCTGATGAGTTTATTATTTCAATCCCTACAGTAATTGTGGTTTCCTATTCCAATGGAAATAATAAAAAAAAAAATCTTTCTACCAAAACTTTCATGCAGTCAGCATAAACAAAAACCAAGAAAAATACAGACAAACCAAAAAAAAAAAAAATGAAAAAAAAATGGAGTAATGCAATGGTAGATGATCATAAAAATGAATTGTTTTTTATTTTTATAATAAATTACATGTTATTGTTTAGACATCTTATTAATGTCTTTAAATAGACATTAAAAGTAAAGGTTAACATTAGTGCATTTTCTGCTGAGTCAACAAGAACAACAACTACACTAGATCTTGAATGGTTTGGAACGGCATTATCAATAAATATTGTTTTTCTATTTCATTTGAAAGGCCTACTTGTATCACCTGATTTCTTGTTCTGTTAATAGTGGAGCAAAACAAATTATTCAAATTTATTGGTGATTTTGAAGTCTAATTTAGTAACAGAAGCATTGTTTATCAAATAATTTTAATTTTTATTGCATGTTGCAAGTAACAAAAAAGAAAAGAAAAAGTTATTTTACATTTTGATAATAAATGAAAACATTTTTAAAATCATATACACAAGCAAATTCAAAACTTCGAAAGAATAGCATAACCAGTATATGTTATCTAGAAAGCTCTAATTTTTGCTTGTCTGATAAAAGATAACTTCAGAACATATCTTAGAATGCAGTTAGTTTTATTACTTTAATGAAAGCAACTTATTTTCTAGAATAAAAAATGTAATTTAAGAAACAATATCAAAAATAGTTACAATAAAAATTTACATTCATCTTAAACTTTTTTTTAACAAATCAGTTATCTTTACAGGTTCAGGCAGACTTTTGCACAAACTTATGAATGAATGCTGAATTTTCTTCTTTTAAATAACAGCACATACAAACTTAAAAACACATAAAACAAAGAAAATTGAAGGAGAGAGAGAAAATTTACCTGAAGATGCATTTGATGAAGGAGGTGTGCTGGCAAATGGGTCTCCTCCTAAATCACCCAATAAATCAAATGTAGCTGAGCTGGTCGTAGAAGTTGGCTGTGATTTACTGGACTGTTGTGCTTGCTGAGCAAGAGTTTGGTTTTGCACCAGTGGAAGCTGTTGAGGCTGGGACACACTTGTATTCGACAAGGACTGGCTTTTGGAATTATTCTGAGCAACACAAATCAGTGGGTTGGAGGAATTTTAGTAATCAAGGAAAGGCATCAACAAGGTAAAATCTTAATAATTTGCAATAAACTCATGCATCAATAATTCCAATAGAATTACTGACAGCTTTCTGTCAATAGAAATAATTTTTAAAAATTGAAATCTTTACTAACAATCTGCAAAGAGAATTTTAAGAGACATTAACATCCTAAATTTAATTTGGACAACTGAACTCCTTTGTGTTCTCAGAGTTGTTCTCAATGTCTTGACCAACACATTCTTCAGCCTTCGTGTATATAATTCATAAAAATAATAAAACAAATAAGGTATTTCTTCAGAAAATAGCTATACAAAAATGACTGATAATATACCAACCAAATCAGACTAATTCAGCAACGCTATGAAACTCATTACAAACACCCAAGTACTCAGGTGATTCCAATCTATAAATATGTTCCTAAACATCTTTACAAATCAAAGAAAACCACATAACAAAATCTGTATTAGTTTAACTTCTGAACCTAACCATTTTTGTCACTGTTTATTGAACAAATAAGTTTACCTGATAAAGATTTAAAATGATGTCCAAAAATTGATATGGCAGTTCACTTCCACAACGAAATAAACAAATCGCAAGTCCAAAATTTAAGATCCAGGGGCAGAAAGAAATGTTGAAATCACAAATCGCAGGTCCAATGTCGCGTAAATGGTCAGAAATCCAACATGCAAGCTAACGATGAGGTAGAAAAATAAAATTACTTTTCTCAATTCAAAAACACCAACTGCTTTTGTCAACAGAATTTTTTCAATGGTCGCCAGGTGGGAGAGAACACACAATATTAGCATATCCTAGATACATTTATGGCAACACCTGCGTTTGAGTGGTTTCTATTTTGCTAATTTTGTCTTTTTATCTTTGGCATATCATACAGAACACATGTGACTTTTTTCTCAGTGACTTTTCTTTCACCATACTCCCCTTTGATCTCATGATAACACTGGGTCACTTAAGCCTTGTGCTTCTCAAAGAAACAACTACAGTCTCCTCACCTGATGAATCACCTCCCAAAGGGACATCAGATGTATTTCCACTAGGCTGAGCGTAGTTTTCTTCTGAGTACATACTCAAGGCATCTCTTATTTTGACCAGTCCCTCATTGTTAGAGGACTTGCTGTCAACATCACTTGTTGATGTGTTTGAACTGACAAAGTGGGTGCAGATCCCTCACATGGCATCCCATTAACAAAAATAGTGTATGGGTTTCTAATACCTTTGACACATCCCACTTGATATGGAGAGTATCATCAAGAAAAGTAATCCTATCAACTTTGCAATGAAACTGAAATTGTAAAAATCCCTAGTGCTATATGCATAATATATATATATATATATATATATATATATATATATATTGCACAAGACAAAAGATCAATGAAGTAAGTCCTCATCTACACCAGTTAGGAACCACTTGTTATAAAGTCAAGTAAGTGGTGAAGAACCAACTGGTAGGGCCATGTTTCTCATCACATGATGCATGAGTGCATAGCCATCCTTAAAGCCACTGTGGAAAGGAAATTTCACAGAGGAAAGTAAAGTCGGTCATGAGTGAACATCATATATATATATATATATATATATATATTATGCATATAGCACCAGGGATTTTTACAATTTCAGTTTCATTGCAAAGTTGATAGGATTACTTTTCTTGATGATACTCTCTCATTATGGTTAACCAGTTTAATATTAACTGATTTCCCTGAACTACCATTCTTGTGTAACATGGATACAAAATAGTTGAAACTACCCACTTTTTTAATCTCTTTTAATTTAGCATAATAGAAGTTATTTTTTAAATCATGGCTATTCATCATAACTTTGATCTTTCAACTAACTTCTATTTCCTGTGGTCTTTTTCCAATCTAGTGAAGAAACCTTGCAATTCTATTATCTCATACTTTGTAGGACACAAAGCATTGACATGACAGTTGCTAAAATATTTGTTGTGGAATGAGCAGTGTAACAAAATCTTTGAAGAGCATTCTTCTATTATTTAGGATAAAGAAAATAAAAAACTCGGGCGGGGGGAAATATTAATGGAGAATCTCAGAATACTTACAAAATTATTCTGAACAACTAATTTTGGCGCATTTTCACCAAGTAGTGATCTTAAAGGTTTTACAGTGTTCTGTTTGTTCAAAGCGGATTCATTGAGACGTCTGGCTTCATCTTTCATAGCATCTGTGGCAGAAACATGCCAACGTTTTCGTTCATACTTTTGAACCATAAAGTCTTTTACTTTCTGCTCTTCTCGAGAATCATATTCCTGTCCAGATCGTGGGTCATACAGGCCAAGCCAAACTTTCTTACAAAACTGGAAAAAAAAAAGAAAAAAAAATCAATGGCAAAAATAATTGAAAGTAATTCTGAAATAAAAAAAAATTGCTTTTGAATAGTCTCAAAAACTCATTTTGAAAAAAAAAAAAAAAAAAAAAATTAAGATTAAAAGAATTAAAATTAAAGTGTTATATAAATTCTACCATTATTTTTTCAATGTAATGAATACAAAACAAAAACAAAAAAGTAATATCCTTTGAATATATAAAAACACACACACACACACACAATATTCAGTACTGAAAAATTCTCACCCCAACTAAGATGTCCTTCAAAATGAAAAAATTGTAATGCTTGAAGATTTGATAAGATTTGGAGTAACTGGGACCAAATAAGAACTTTTCAGAACCCCGTACTTCACAAACACCTGTTTAAAAATATTTAATACCATGTAAACATCATATGAATTAATGATGCTAAATGAACAACAACAATTGAAATATAATGTTGTTGTAACTATCCCTCCATATACTTGTGGGTTGTCTCATTGAAAGTGGAATCTGTTAGCCGAGCTTAAATTTTTACATTGTCTGTTCACTTTTGCACTAATTTCCTTAGGAAAGACACAAATCCATCTTTTCTCCCCCAGCTATAGGTTAATTAAACTGTGTTCCCTAGACTGGGGTGCCAGCTAGTCTAACTACAAATCACTCCACTATATTTTCCAAGAAGTCGTCACAATTCCTCAGATCCAGTGGAAAGTCATGATCATTTACATCATGAAGGGATACATACACACAAACTTGGCAATATATAAGTAAAATCTAATAAAAATAAGCTGAAGCTATAACCCAAACTAAAATTATTCTGGCTAATTACCTATATATAACTCCATGAAATCGCTAAAAAAGAAAAAAAGACAAACTTTATGAAAACAAAATTTTATCGTCTAAATGTTTATGTTATTATGAAGAGGAAAAGTTTTAATTTATTTTTTTAAATGTTTCCTTTTTAGAACATTCTAATTTTGATTAAAAAAACCTTGTTTCTCTTTGTATCACCGGAACTACTAAAATAACATACAATTTTTAGCACATTTTTTTTGTATGATACAGATTAATTTGGAAAATCTTGCAAAAATAATTGTCGGATGTTAATGAAACTTTCAGAAACTATTCACAGATGATCGAAATTATTATAAATCTGTTTTTTTTATTAAAGTCATGGCAGAAATATTTTATATATATATATATATATATATATATATATATATATATATATATATATAACCCCTTCCATAACTAATTTTATGAAAACGCTAAAAATCGATTGCATCAGGTTTAGGGATTAAAATAGTTAAAAGCACAAGGCTTTGAGGAATGCAAATCAGGTTTTTTTTGGGTTTTTTTTTAATTGGACCCCACCTACCTGAAAATCAGCTCTGAATTGTAACATAAAACTCAATAAAACAAATATATTATTTAATTTCAAATGCTTTTATTTGCTTTTAGCTGTTTTTATGAATATGGACAATATTTTCTGAAAGCAAAAAATTTTTTCGAAGAAAAATGGATTTTTAATACAATTATTTGTTATTTCTTTAATTATAATAGATTTTTACATTTAAGTTGTTAAAATATTATAAAATTAGTTAAAAGCCGCATCGGGTTTCCTAAGTGTCCTCATGAGATAGATCTTTTTTTAGCACTTTGTAAATTGTATCGTTTTGACTTTTGACTAATCAGAAGATCTGCAGTAATTAAGAAATGCAATTTTGTGTTCATAAAAATCGTTAAAATGGCTGTAATTAAAAAGTACAGAAGGTCACAAGCAATAAAATGTCGCGTGGTTTGAGTGTAAGTGTTCTCTGCTGAATGTTGATTTCATTATTGCAAATTCTTCATGCAAAACACATTTGTTGAGCATTTCTCAGTTCTCGGCCCATTCCGCCTGCAGCTCATAATCATTCCTTAAGTGTTGTCATCACCCTGCTCAAAAGGTGTTAAAAAGACAAAAATACATCAAGCCATTGTTCAAACATAGATTAAAAAAAGAAAAATGGGATTTTTTACTAGGTGATGACAGCTTGGTATTGTCGGCTGGCTGGCCTTTGACCCAGCAATGTCAATTTTGGCTTAATTTCAACACTGTTTTCCTTATCGCAGATTTTTAAAAAAATCAAAATAAACACACATAAAAAAAAAAAAAATCAAAAGATCCTGGTTTTCAGTGTTCAGGAATAGCAATTTTAACTATTTTTTCATATTTTATCCCCAGATAGTATCAACAAACTTATGGTGTAAGCTACAGTAATAAAAAAACAAAATAAAAGAAATTGGAATGCTGAAAGTTTTTTTTTTACTTTAATAATTACAAGGTATTACATAAGCTGGTTCACATAAAAAAACGTTACGTTAATAATTATGTCCTTCCGTATGATAACTAGAATCTCTGTTAGCTGTCGATGTGATGATAAGTCATCACTCATCACCTTGTCAATAGCCAACGATGTTAAGATCGCCTCCTTTTTATTTTAAACAAAATTTTTCTTCGAAGAAAGTAAGCAAAAGTTTTTTCAAAATATATTAAATAATCTTTAAATTTGCTAATTTTCGTCAAATAAATCTTGAAAAACGTATAATTGATTTTTGGACGAATTTTAAACTAGGATTTTAACTTAGTTTCAAAACTTTTAAAAAAATGGCTGATATAGAGTTTTTTTTAGTAATTTCGCTGACAAAAAACAAAACAAAAAAAAAACAAGATTTTTAACTAAAATTTCGGACATGCTAAGAATGAGTAAAAAATTTTTAAAAAATAATAAAAAAATACGTTGGTATTTCTTAATAATGATAATAAGCAGATAAAAAAAATTTTCATCAAATTTAAGTCCGTTCTTATCATGATGCTCTTTTTATTTTATATATTTTGGAAGTACATAAGTAATCCAAGTGAATCTTAACACAATATTAATAAAAAAAAATGATCGACACAGAGCACAATTTTTTTTTTTTAATATATTTCATACAATCAGAATAATTTTTTTTTTGAAACAGTCAATGGATAATAAAATTTTGAAATTAAAAAAAAGAATAAAAAAAGATAAACAAAGGGAAGAAAAAACGAAAACCAAGGGGGGGAAAAAAAGGTGAATAGAAAGGAAAAGGAGGTAGCCACGGCAACAGGAAGTGGTGTATGAGTGGTGGTCAGAGGGGAAAGTAAGAGAAGGGGAAGGAAAAGAGAAAAAGAGATGACCTATTTAACATACACAGTAAGAACCAAACATTAAGATAAAGAGATACAGAGAGAATTCAGAATTAAAGAGTAATAAATTAACCAATATGTATGAACAGAATATTAAGGAAAATATAAAAAAATAATATGGGGGGGGGGGGTATAAATATCTAGGGTGCTGAAAACATTCAAATTAAATAAAGTTAAATTTATAAATTAATTAATTAATACCAACCGCCCAGGAAAAATTTATATTTAAATATAAAATATAATATAAAAAAAAAACTTAAAATTAGAAAAAAAATGATTGACAAGGCCTTTAGGAATTGAAAGAAGTCTATAGAATTCATAGATAATGCTATATAAAAAAAACTAATATATCAATATATTAATTAAATAAAGTAACAAAAAATTTTAAATAAATATAAAATATTACAACCCCCCCCAAATCTTTAATTAAAATATTAAATACAAAACAAAAACAAAGCCAAAATTTTTTTTATAAATCTCTTAAAATTTATACTAAGATAAATATTCAAATGCCACTTCATCTAATCTCATAATACAATATATATTAATAAAAATACTTTAATACTACATATCAATATTATATATTAACATATGCACCACATATTCAATATAAAACGCCCCATAATATTAAAAGATAACTAAATACTTACAATTAGACATACTAATAGATGGAGAATAAATATAACAGAAATAAAAAAAATATATAAGCCAATATATGAAATAGAGCTTATATAAACATAATTATGTATTATTACATCATAACAAATTAACACAAAAGTTATATTGTGGTGAAAGTATAATACTTATGCTTAGAGGATAATTAAGGATAATTCAATAAAGATACTTTAAGGTGAGAAAAAAATGGCAATAAAATAATATTAAAGATATTATTGATGGTCCCCAAGAATTAATAGTAAATTAGTGATAGAGAAGAGATATTTTTGTAAATTGTAATGGAAAAGAAATAAGGGAGGGATTGTATGAAATAATATATATATGTGTGTGTGTTTCTTTTTATTTTACAATATGAAGCTAAAACCACTTTTTTCTTTTATCTTTCTGCTACGGTGCAAAACAGGTGCACAAAATGAATTTCACTTCATTTAATATATACATCAACACATTCTGCATTAAATTACTAACTAAAGAATAATAAAAGGAATAAATTTAAAATAAAAACAAATTTCTTCATTATTTTAGGATTTCAAAAACAAAAAGGATTCATTTATTGGGCAAAATTTAGCTGAACACCTGTCAAATATAAGATATTTCATATCCAGCTATTATTCTGATCCTTGTACATTTATAGATAAAATTAGACAAATATATTAAAAACCATGCACTCAGGGAAAGAAATCAGAGTTCACATAATGAAGAAGAGAAATATTAATTCATGTGTTATTCTCATAGATAAAATGGCTTGTAAAACAATGTCCTACATAACAATGTATTTTACTTTAACTGGGCAGAGAAAATGAAGATACACTCCTATTTTTTTTTTAAACTTCTACCACCCACACTTAAGCATTTTTTTATGCTTTGGGTTAAGAAACTGATAGCTGCATTTAAAATAAATGAACTACACCAACAAATATTACTACTATATCAATCATTAAAAATGCATTAAAATGAAATAACTGTTTTTAATAATTTTAATAAAGATCAAATTAGCTAACAAGGAAAATGCATGACATACAAACATGTTGAAACTTGAGAATCTGCCTAAAACAAGACAGTTAAAATAAATTTAACATTATATAATCTTTCAAAATATTTTTAAAGCATTTTTTTCTTTTTTTTAGGAATGAGAACAGAAGTTATCACTTGTTATATTCATGGTAACAGAAAAAGAGATTTCTGATGATAGTAAGTACAATGCATAAGTGTCAATATTTATTTATATCTTAGAAAAGTAAACATTTCTTTTGAGTAATTAATAGAATAATAAAAATGATAATCATATTGTTGAAACAATTTTGATATATTTTCTGACACCTATAGACAGAAATATGAGGTGGCATTGAAAAGTTCTCAGTTTGACCCACTTCCTAAAATCTGACCTCAGAATTATTTTTAACTCCTTCCTCGACTAAGCTGAGAACTTTTAAGCACTAAACTCTTAGTCTTGTATTTAGATTTAAAATGCACTCCCAATTTTTATTTTAGCAAAATTACAATATCAATAACATCAGATAACTGAAAATAAAATAGTTTTATGTTATATAGGTATGAACAAGATGAAAAATGAAAGATAAATCAGAAATATTTTATTCTGACAAACAAGTTCACATTGTCATGGAAACAAAATCCTTCATATTGCCTTGTTATTTCTTACCAAACAAGGCAATCCTTAAACATAAACTAAGAGAAGTTCTTTTATTTTATACTTGATGATTACCTCATGCCAAGGCAATCCTTAACTATAAGGATCATCTTTACCTCATACATAAGGTGATGAACAAAGATCTAATTTTTTCAATATCTTAGCTGTTCTTTTACATCAAGCACTAATTTTCTTTTCTCCTCCTAGTACTTACTGCATACTACATTATAAATTTTTTACTTTTTAAATCACTGGAAATTCTTACAAAACAATTTGATCATTCACCATCTTCATTCTATATTCCTTATATGTAACTCAAACAAATTTTTAGTCAATTTGAATAATGTCTGTTTAATGCAAACATATTAAGTTCCTTTGATGATCAACCATCAATTCCTCAGATAACAGTTGTTAATAAAATTTACTATGCATTTTTCTTTTCTGATTAACAAAATCTATAAAAAGGTTTTATCTCATTATTATGCCAACCTTGTTATATTTCATAGGAAATGCATAAGTTAGTTTTGATATCTAAATCATGGAAATTTGACATTTTTTTAATTATTTTTTCCAATAAAAATAATTTTAATTCTTTAGAAAGAAAGAAAAAAAAAAAAAGCTTACTGAAAATAGATGTTTTTTTCTAATTATGTAACCAAATATTTTAAAATGTCATGTGTATGTGAAAACAAAATAAACCTAGTATAAAACTTACAAGCATTGAAGAAAGGCCGTATCTTTGTTTTTCTGTGCAAGTAAAAAAATTTTAATTTGCTAATTAAAAATTAATCTGGAATTTTTACATTCAATTTTGAAATGCTAGTAAAAGAAATGCTAAATTGAATAAAATACAAAATTAAGTTTATAGGCTTCATTAAGATATCAGCTTTAAATTAGGAAATAAAATTAGTTTTTTAAAAATTACCTAATAAAAAACCAATGCCACAATTCATTTTGATAAGATAATTCTTTAAAGATTTATTTATTAAACAGAAGCAATTAATGCATTTACAATGCATTTATGAAATTTTTCAAAGATTTTCATTTTATGTTATAATGTTACATATACAATGAGTTCACATTTGAAAGCAAAAACTGTGCTAAGTAAATCAGTCAAAGAAGAAATACAAATGTTAGTTGGCTGTGTTGTCAGTCATGAACCAGCTGGGACAACTTTGGTCAACACAGATATGAGAAGATTCAGTGAATTATGGATTAGCAGTTAATAACACATATGCACAATATTTCCTATTTAACCTTCACTTTATAAAATGAGGTCAGAGCAAATATAAAACGGTAAGAATTATTGCTCATGAAAAAGGTGTTCTTGAGTTTTAACATTATGACAAATATTACAGAGAGCAATGCATTTATAACAGACATCAGTAAACATAAATATTAGGAAAGCATCTAGCAAATGCAGTATCAATCATCAGTTATGAATGACAGTAGGATATATTTCTTAAATTCAACTCGTCAGAAGTTAACACATGGAAGAAAAATTAGGATTGTTAAATAGATGAGTTGTGAAGCAAATTCTTATTTCACACAATGTTTTTCACTGTAAGCATAATAAAAGTGTTCTGCAAATTAATATTACTTCAGACAGAATATTGAAAAGGAAGTTGTTCCCTTCAAACATAAAAAGATATGTAAATTTACAACTAGAGAACAAGAAATTAAAATTAAAAATCAGAGGATAAATAAAAAAAATCATAGCTCATAAAAAAATAATATCAAATTTGATCTGAGCAAATTAAAAACTGAAAAGCAATCATATATAGCATAAGGCTATACCAGCTTGGTGTATATACACACAAATAAATGGTATTTTGTCAAAATCTTCAAGTAGTGATAGAATACCAATTATGTTTTTTTATTATTACAGAAAATAAAATTACAGAAGAATTTTATATAAACAATTAAGGTAACATTGTGCTATGATTCTTTTTAGATAAATAGCAATTATATAAAAACATGAGGAATTAAAGTATTTTACCAAAAAAGAATGATACATTAAGAATCACATTCTAAAAAAAAAAAAAAATAACATCTCAAAATAATTTAGTTACTGATAATTACAGGAAATTAAATATATCCAAAAATCTTTCCTGTGATAAACAAAATGCAGAAACAGCTTTAAGATTTTAGCTTAGAAGATTTAAAGCAGTGATTCAGAAATTTAGTTGCATAATAATTATGAGTTCAATCTCTGGGTCAGGTAATACATACTCAGATCCAGTGGAAACCGGCCTAGCGATAACTAAGCAATACTAAAAAAAAAAGAACAAGACAAAATATCCCTAGACATGAACAATGTAAGGAGAATTAAGTTCATAATTTCCTTAAGATTACCTGCATCAACAGACACCTGAAGGCACAACAACCAAAAGATGAGGACATTAGTCTGAATGTAAATAATGCGAATAACTTTTTATTACAGAAGTTCAAAAACTGTGTTCATCTACAAAGACAATTGAATTTTTTTTAAATAATTTTTTTTTTTTACAGCTTATCAACCTTTTGTTGGTTAATTAATGCTGAAACATATCTTGTATTGTAAGAATAATTCTTTTTTTTTCTGCAAATGAATATTGCATTAACAAATTTTGAGAATAACAATGATTTTTCCAAATTTGAGCCGTAGCTGACAGAGGAAGATGGATTCATAGCTTTCCCAAATTTGCACACAAGTAAATTTAATGACCTGACTAGACCTTGGATCTCTGATTTCTCATTCAAAGCTGCCATCCATTACACCAATTAAAATTATAGAAGAAATTTGGAAGCAAGGTAAAATCCAAAAGTACACAATACTAATTCTGGCATATTTATGCTACTAATAGTTTAAAATCCTTATAACATTATGGAGTCTAACAAATTTGTATGGTATCCCTAAATTTTCACCTGTTTCTTTTGATTATCCATTTACTTCACTAATTAACTGTAGATCACAAAGACCAATGTGATACCACAACTATACTCTATAAGATAGATAGATTGATTGATTATTTAACCAGCATATCGACCTTCGTTGGGCCATTTAATGCTGAAAAAGTTTTTTTCCAAAAAGTATAGTTGGTAATATTTTCCAAAAACGTATAGCTGGTAATAATGTTTTTTTCCAAAAACGTATAGCTGTTAATAATATTTTTTCATTTTCATTCTGGTCTTTTGTGATCTTTATAAAAAAGCAATTATTTTGTTGATAAAATTTAATTGCTTAGCGACTCAAATAAAGTTCAAATATGTGGATGTAGTTTGTCGTCATACCCAGGACGTGGGAAAGACCTGGAAGTTCACTATTTACCCATAGCTGGGACCTCAACAGGTGCTACCACCCCGGGTCTGGGTGGACCTGGGAACACCAGCAATTAAGAGGTGGTTCCACGCCTCCTCAAAACCTCTTGATCAGAGGCCTTGCTGTTGGATGCAGTTTAACGTCGTACCCAGGACGATACTCTATAAGATTAGAATAAATTTGGCTGAGGATCTATTAATGCACAAATATAGTATCAAGTCAGTATCAACAAAATCAGTATCTTATCCAAAGTTCAAAAGAACATTAAACTTACCAGATCAAAACTATAAAATGCTACACAAATATACTGACCCTTCCTAATCATCTACACTTGGTAGAGGCTTAACAGAAAAAGTATTTTAATTAAATCCCAATATAGAAAAGAACTAACACACTAGATGGTATTGTATTTAAATTCATTTTTTTTTTTTTAGTTTTTTTTTTACTTTGCTTATTAATATGTTATTTATGTGTATGAATTATTGTTGCATTAGTTCCTTAGAACCACTTTTCATTCATTCCAATTGAATTTAAATCCTAATATTTATTTTCTTATTTCAGTTATCCATTTGAACAAATTGGAAGTTAACAGGTAAACTAAAAAGATATATAAAATTAAATCCTTCAATAATAAACATTTTTTCATCAATGTAAAAGTGCTTGCCTTTATTTTTGTTAGGATAATATTCAGCACTAAAAAATATTTTTCTATTACTGATAATTTAATGTGAGTTTATATCGAGTTGGGCCTTCTACTAAATATCTATTTATAATATTAACTAAACTTGATACACTTATTTTTTCATATGCTTATTTTAAATTATGTGGTGAAACATAGGCTATGATTTTTTTTTTTTTTAAAACATTGATTGCTTCCACAGTTAGCTTGTATAAAAGTATATGAGGAGACAAAAAAGTGACTTAAATAATTGTTTTCAATGAATTGTTTTTAAAAAAAAAGGTGGAGATTAATCTTTTTTTAAAACCAATTGATGTTATGAATAGTCTCTTCACATATATTGGGTGCCAGTGAGTGCACCTTGAGGCGGTGTAATGGTTAGCAAGCTTGTTTCACTAGAACAATTACAACTGAGTAGTGAGCTTGATCCTCACTGGGTATCCCCTACTTTTGACCTTGTGCTACATCTAAGCAATGCTTGGAAAATCACTATTGGGTGGCAGTGAAGCTATAGTGTTTCATCTATATATTAAAGAAAGACTATTGAAAAGATGCATGTTACACTAGTGCCAGCCATTAATTGTACTCATGAATGGTTATCCAAGGAAACAAAAAAGAAAACTTGGTTAAACATTGTTTAATATACAAAAACACAAAACAAAATATACATTTAGTATACAACTTATAGTATGCTAGTTATTTGATGATACATCTTATGAGGCCATAAATGGAAGACAGCCTAGCAACCAGCATGTGCCAAATTTCAAGATTATACATCTGAAAGAGAAATGACAAAGAATAACATGTCAGCTTCAAAGTAGACATGGAAAATAAAAAGGTATGCTATCTTCATGGCACTAGTCATCAATAACAGCAACCCAGTGATAGCCAACTTCTTAAAAGTCGCCCAGGTGAATAGGTGCATTGCCCAGATTCCTGAATAATGCACACCAAGTTTATATCTGTGAGGGTCCTGTGATCTGGGTTTTGTGAGCAAGAGAGGTCATAAAATGTCACTCTCACTTCTTCCCACAGGACCTTAGGGTCAATGTCACTATTTACATCAAAGAACTGACCACATGCTCAAATCTTTCATTGACAAGGTCGCCATATGAGTGCCAGCAGAACTCTTCTCCCCCCCCCCCCCTTATGACTCATGTAATCCAACAGTGGCTAGCTGAGAATTTTTATGATCATCCCTAACATGCATCCTCTTAACTCCTCTAAACTACTAGGTCTGGAGTGTTTCAAAGAGGAAAACCAACTAGTAAGGATCCATTGAAAGACACCATTATAGATTTAATTGTCAACACAAATGATGATCATTTGATCTAAGTGTGCATTCACATCTGAAGCTTCATCAAGGCCATCCTCAGAGCTGTTTTATCAAATAGTCTCTTTCTGTATATTATTTGTTCTCAATTACTTGGTGCACCTTGTGTATTTGACCTTTGTAATTTGAGCTAAGAGCTAATTACAATATAAACAATGAACAGCAGAACTACTAAGTAACAAAATTTTGGTGCATTTTTTTTTTCTGTATGACAGACATTAATTTTGAAAATCTTGCAAAAATAAAAATAATTGTCAGATTTTAATGAAACTTTCAGAAACTATTAAAAAATGATGGAACTTATTATAAATATGTTTTCTTTTTTAAAGTATTGGCAAAAATTGTTTTTTTTCATATGTATTTAACTAATTGTACAAAAACTCTATAATTTCAATTTTGGTCAGATTAGTGGTTATATTAGTTAAAAGCACAAGGCTTTGAGGAAACCAAATCATTTTTTTTTTAGTTAAACCACCTCTACCTGAAAATCATCTCTGAATTGTAACATACAAAACTCAATAAAGCAAAAATATTATTTAATTTCAAAAGCTTTTAATTGCTTTTATTTATTTTAATGAACATGGACAATATTGTCTGAAAGCAAAAAGATATTTTGATGAAAAATGAATCTTTAAAACAATTATTTGTTATTTCTGAAATATTTTATTATTTTTACATTAAATGTTGTTAATTCTTCTAAAGTTAGGGAAAAGTTTGTGCAATTTAATGAATGTTATTAAGTAGATATATGTTTACAGATTATAATTTCCAAAGCTTCTTACAAACTAACGAACACCAGTATATATATATAAAAAAAATAATTTGTGTCAATAATATGACTGCGAATCAAATCTATGGAAGACTGGAAATATCATGTGTGCAAGAAAACATCACATGGATTGAGTTTCTGTCTAGTATTTAACTTAAATACTGAATTTTTAATACAATTATTTGTTATTTCTTTAATTATAATAGATTTTTACATTTAAGTTGTTAAAATATTATAAAATTAGTTAAAAGCTGCATTCAGTTTTGTAAATGTCATTTTGAGAAAGATCTTTTTTTTTTAGCATGTTGTAAATTGTATCATTTTGTCCAATCAGAAGACCTGCAGTAATTAAGAAATGTAATATGGCTGTAATTATAAAGTTTGGAAGACCAGCAAGAATAAAATTAAGTTGCATTATTTGAGTTAAGCATTGTTCTCCGCTGTTAAGGCCTTTATTTTTGCAAAACACGTGTGGAGAAGTTAATTGATTTTTGAATTTCAACTGAGAAGGGTACCTACAAGTATCAGTATCATCTTATGAAATTTAAATTTGTATTTTATGTACACTTCTGATAAAATTTCATAAGAAAGGTACCTATAAATTAGATACCTTTCTTATGAAATTTAATCTCACTCTCAACAGTCTTATTTTAATTTCTTTATAATATATTTTCCATAAAGCATCATAAATGTAAAGGTAAGTACAAAAAAAAGAAAAAAAGAGTTTTCCTTAAAAATAACGAGGTAAATAATTTGTTCACTTAAATCTAAATTTCACTTCTCTCCTTCCATAGAATTATCCTCACGTAAGGTGTCAATACATCATGAAAATGTCTTTTGTCACCTGTCAAGTGACACGAAATGACCGTTGTTTTATTTTCAAACTACATCTTTTTGCCGCAGAAACTAAGTAATGCTTGTTTCAAAATATTTTAAATAAACATTATTCCTGATTTTCTTAAAATAAGTTTTGAAAAAATTATTTTTAAAAATTTCAAACTGAGATTTTAATTTTTTTTTTTTTAGAAAATGGAAAAAAATGGTTGACATGATTGATTTATCTGTCAATTTTGCTGACTAAAAAAACAACAAAAAAAACAAGATTTTTAACGAACATTTTGGACATGATAGGAATGATTAAAAAATGCACAAAATTACCCCCAAAATACTTTGATCTTTCCTCTTAATAATAACATACACATTTAGAGGATTAAGTTTTGTTTTTGTCAAGTTTGGCGTCTTTTTCGTCATGCTATGCTCTTTTTTAGCAATCTCATAGAGGTATCTAACACAACTTTTGAAAGATTTATATTAAACAGGAACAGTTTCCTACAACTGTCTGAAACTAATCTAATAATTTTAAATCTGTTCTTCAGTCTTTCTCCAAGAGGGACTACTTTTTAATGCAGTCAGTACAATTCCTTTCTAAGACAGGATGGCTTTAGTGAGCATAAACTGTGTTTTGTTTTTCCTAGGAGATAATTTATGGGCAACATTAGTTCTTTAAGCTGTGACTAAAGATGAGATTGCAATTCACTTTTATTTTTGTAATAATATTTGTAGTAGTTTTATGTGATTATCATTGGTAGAATATATTTAAATGAATAGTTTCAATAACTCATTTACCACAGTGCATTTGTTTACAATAGAGCAGAATTATTTAAGGGAGTTTAATATCACTTGCATTTTAAGATGTTTTGTTTATTTGTCAATAGTAATTCTGAGTATTATTATGTCATTTATAATTTGAGGAGCAGTTTATTTTGTAATCTTTTTGTAGAAAGACAGGGAATTCATAACAAATTACAATGTTAATTTGTTGAAGCTTACTTGATTTTTTCTTCTTTTTTAGGTAGACTGATGTAAAATAGGAAATTTCATCATTAAAATTAACTCGGATTCCCTGGCAGTTCTTGTTAACATCATGTGTGAATACATACACATAATGAGTAAAAGAAAACATTTTAAAAACATTAAAATGAAAGAAAGGAATAAGAAACAGTTAATATTATGTAACACCAAACATTTTCTAAAAAAGAGCATACCATGGTGAAAAAAGGCCCAAATTTGATAAAAACAAAGTTTTATCATCAAAATGATTGCTATTAGTAAGAAGAAAGACTAAAGTATTTTTTTATTAAATTTTTTAATCCTTTCTAGCATGTTCAAAATTGTTTTTCTTGCGTCAGCATATGCATTTTTTAGCATCTTTTTTTGGCATTAAAAACATGTTTTGGAAATTCATGCAAAAATCAAATAATTGTCATATTTCAGTTTCAGGAATTATTTTTAATTTTCTTTTTTTCTTTATATCTGTTAACCCCTCTTGCTTAATTTTATGAAATTTCAATGAATTAAAATTTCTGCTTCCATTTACTAAAAATCTACCATTTATTGAAAATCTGCTCTGAAACATAAAATAAAAAATGCAATGAAACTAAGACATTATTTAATTACAAAAGTTTTTAATTGCTTTTATAAATAAGATAAATTAAAGGACACGATTGTCTTAAAGTTTTTCTGATGAATAATGAATTTTGACAAAATCTGTTTTCATTTTTCTTTTAAAATTCTAGCTTTTAGATGATATTAAGTGAAAATTATATTTACTAATCATAAATGGAAAAGCTTAGTACAAATCAAACACCAATATTTTTTAAAGAATTTTGAATTTTCTTAAAAAATCTGTATAGATGTGCTGATTTTCTATATATGGTCAATCATTTACATTATCAGAAATTAAGAGCAATAACTAGTTAATTTACAGCCAAAAATATTTAAACTTCAATAAAACATTAAATTACAGAGAATATTTTCTTAAATTTTTAAGATTACTGAGTATTTAAAAATTATTAATAAAAGGTGCTCACATTAAACATGAAAAAAGTAACTGAATTAAAGTCCCCATAGAACAACATTAGATAAATATCAATCTGTTAAACCTATGAACACCTTAAACAAACAGCTACTGCCAGGTTACAAAATGCATTTCTGCAATATTTTAAACTTAAATAAGTTGCTTCAAATCAGATTAATTATACTTTAAATCAGCTAATATTCCTCAAATAAAGTTTCAGAAAACATTTTATCAAAAAACAATATTTTTCAAAAATGAGAATTACATTGTGATGAAAGAACTAAAAAAGGGCACTAATCAGCTATTCCTTCTAGTGAGTTTAAATTAGATTTAAATTAGTTTTTGAAATATAGCAAAGTATTTTGCTTATTGAAAATATTAAATTTAATCTATTAGCTTGAAATTAAAACTAAAAGAAACAAAAAAACCCAAAAAGAAACAAAAAAAACCCAAAAAGAAACAAAAACTAAAAGCTTCAAGAAGAATTTTTAAAATATACTGGAGTTTACTAAAATTATAACTTGTAGACCTAATGCAATCAAGTGATTTTCATAAGAGAAAAAACAATTCATATAACTTAGACATTTTTCTTAATGTATTTATTTCACAAAAAACTATTGAATTTTCAGTAGTCTACATACAACAGAATTACTTTAAAGTAACCAAATTATTATTTACACTCTTTATATTTGGACTATTGTCAACATCTTTGTTGTTTTTATCACAATGTTTCGGCTGTTGTGCCTTCCTCGGGTGTATATTGATCTGGATAACCATCAGGGAATTTTGAAGCGAACCCTTTATTTAATCTGTGATACATACAAAATCAGGACGATATTAAAAAAGAGTTCCACTCTATGGAGAAATCTCTGCCAAGTAAAGATTAACATGGGGGAGAATATGACCATGAATTATGTGTACTCAATTCTTTGCTGCTGTGGCAGAGAATATAAAGGTGAACAAAAGCTACCCCCTAAAAGTAAGGCTGGAGGAATATCCAAAAGCCATAGTGAAGGTTGAGACAATGAAATTGGGCATGGTTGATAATGTGTGGAGGGAAAGGGGTAATCATTAGCCAATTTAGTGACATAGTGATTGTGAGTTCAATCCCTGGGTGTGTACTTGCACTCCATGGACATAATTGCTAATTAAAAACTAGATGATATCCCTAGACATGAGCAGTGGAATGAGAACAGTCTGCCCCTGGAGATTAAATGTTTTAGTTCAGAATTCCCAGATCTGTATACACTTGAGGAAGGCCAGAGGGCACAACAGCTGAAACGTTGATAACAACAACAAAGAGGAGGACAATAGTCTGAATATAAATAGTGTAAATATTAATTCCTGATACCAGAAATACTAGCATCCAAATGTTAATGCTTTTAAAATATCTTTGTATAATCCTTCATAATTTTTCAATGCATTTATAGGATTTATAACAATTTTATTAAAACATTTAAAATGGCTTCACTACATGATATGGAAGTAGTGAAAAATGTATAATATACAAGAGTCATTAATGCTTACTTTTTCTATTTGAGGTGGCAAAAGAGACACACAAAGGTAATATTTATGATAGAACAAACTATTTCCTTAAAATAAGTAAATGTTTTAATATATACACTTTTATTTACTGGATTTAAATCTTTTTTTTATGAAAAGAATTTTTTAAAAAGAATTTCTTATATATTATGCTCATGTTACATGAGCATTTTCTTTTTAATTCACTTAAAATTATATTGTGTGGAGAGGGATATTCTCTGTACTGATTTAGGTTTCTTATTAGTACTTAAATTGTTTTTTACTTTTCACAAGTGAATTTGATAACGTGCAATTGATCAATGCTCCTAAAGCAACACAAGAATTAGTATATGTGCCAATATTTTTAGTAGACACAGACTGGATTTTTCAGCCTTGCAGAAGGCATTAAAATGCAACATGAATCTATAAACCATTCTAATTGGAGTGATGGGCATATATACCTTTTTCCTTAGTTGATAGCTTCCTTCTGTATAACTGTGCTAATAATGATTGCTAGAAATAGTATTTCTTGTGTATTAAAAATAGTTATTTACAACCTGATCCTTCACATGATGAGGCATGAAAGTAGTACATGTATTAGTAGAATTAACATAACCAAAATCTGTATTCATAACTTCTGGCTGTTGATGAAGGTCCTCAAAATAGCAAGGAATTCAACCCCATATTCTGTGCCTTCGTTAACTTAGTGTTAGAATCCTACCATAATTTGATGGTTAGTATGTAAATGTTGCAGACCAATTAGCTAGTGTATAGAGTTCAATTCCCAATGAGTGCCTGGAGTCAAACCAATCTATGTTAAGTAATTAACAGCGATGTGTGTATATTACAGAAAGCCAGATGAAAAGGAAAGGAGAAACAAAAAAATAAACACATGAGAAGTACCTTGATGAGGTCACAATTATCTAACAAGCAAAGTTCCTTCAAAACATTTGTTCCTCATCTCTTTTCAAGTAAATCTTTAGAATTGTAAAAGTAATAATTACCTTGCTGTGTGTGTTTTCCTCATGGAAGTAAACTAATTAATTTGGATGTATGACTGTTGTGAAAATGAATATTGAAATACTAATAAAATTCCTGTTTGATAATCAGCTATTAGTAAATTACTTTGAATAAGAAAGACTCCAGTAATTATGTATGTGCTTATTAATTATGAAATTGTATCATACAAAAAAGAGACAAAATTCTTAGCTATTTTGAACATGTTTAATGCAGTGATTTTATGAAAGTTAAATATAAACCATTTTCAGTATTTCAAAGATTTTATCACATTTTAAAAATTTTTTAATGTTATTTTTAATTCTGATGGTGATAACTTAATTGTTCTTAATTTTACTCTAAAATAAGAAACTCTTAAAAATAGATTAGTTCAGATTAGTAAACTTGTATTCATTACTGGATGGCTAACCAGAAAAAAAAGAAATAGAAATGATAAGTTGTAGGTTTTGTTTAAATTGGAATTGGACAGATGTTGACTACAAATTCACCTAGTGTTAGAAAAGTGATTACCTCAGTTTAATTTTCTTGTTTTAAAAATACTTTATAACAAATCAACAACAGTTACACAAACGAGATGTTCTGTGCCAATGCTGAGTGACCATATAAATTATTGATTACATTGTGAAGAGATGAAGTAGAAAAAAAAATTAAAAACATCTGTTGAATCTATTAGCTGTATAGTGGGTTATCAGTTATAGTGAAGTGTATGAGTGTTGAAACATTAGTTTGATTTGGCCTTATTAGTTAGATAGCCCACCATAAGAGGGGTATAAAACAAGAAAATCAAATTGTAAAGTGAAACAACAAATTTATATATATATAAATCAATTAAGGTCTCTACAAATAAAATTAATGTATTTTGGTTGATACAGGGTCGTCAAAATGTTTGTAGTAGTCCTTACAAGAATGAATTTATGTGTATGTAGGCAGGAACATGTGTGGATATATGTATGTATGTATGTATGTATGAGCGTTATCATAGGGTAGGAATGTCTTTGAAGTAATCGCTCAGTCTTAAAATGTTCCGTTTGTTTATCAAGAGAGAGAAAGGTAGAGATAATAATAACGATCGCTTGACGTTTGTCAAGGGACGTGTTAATACGCTCGTCTTCTTCTCTCTGGTGACAGGTGAACTTGCCCATCTTTTATTTTGTTTGTGGGGCTTGAAAAGGTCATTTGGGAATTCACTCCCGGATATGATTCGAGCATTTCCACTGGACAATGAACAAACTTCGCGTCAGCTTGCAAAAAGGTCTGTAAAAGAATTTGTTTCTGAGAACTGAAGATTATTTGAATTTTGTTTTTAAATGTTTCCTAGTTGTGAAAGAAAGTGTGAAATTTCAAAAGTTTTGTTTTGGATTCGCTTTTGCATGTGTGTTAAGCAAAGTTTTTAAATTTGAGTCTTTAATTTCTAACAAAATCAATGAGTCAGTGCTTAGCATTTGAATTTTAAATCTAGATCTTGTTTTGTTCACAACAGCTGAATGACAATAAAAGAGGAAAAATAATAAAAAATAATGCATTATTTCCTTTCTGCTAATATACCATTTCAAAAAGGAAAAAACCAGTTCTGTAACTACTTTTGTATAGAATCTCTAAACTTTTTTTCATACAACAGGGTGGGTGGCAATCCATGTATGCAGAGAGAGTAGAGCCTTAAGGAAACAGTGGATAAAGTTAAATATGATATAGAACTAGGAACAAATGTAAGAAAAGATTTGTTTAATGAATATTGGAATAAAATGTGGAAAAAAAAACTAAGTGAATAGGAATTTAGTTACACATACATCTAAAAATCAACAAAGTAATGTTCCTTAAACTTTGTTTATAAAGAGGGGAAAAGAGGGGAAAAGTGGAAAACTTATTCATAGTGAATCATATTATAGATAAAATTATTTAAACCATAAAAAGTGTTGATTCTGCTAAACATTCTTACAGGTGAAATGGCTGCTGAAAAGTTCTTGCCTCAACCAATAATTAAAAAAAAAAAAAAAAAAAAAAAAATGGATTTCACCATCTCACCTTATATGTTATTAGAACAAAGCAAAGTGAGTATTCTATTTTTTCCAGTTTATATGAATTGAAAATTTCAATAGGCTTGGTACCAATCCACTTTTTGAAATCTGGTATTGTTAATAGCAAAGTGTCATGGAACCATTGTAACATAAAAATACAGATAACCTCATTTTTATTATCTTTAATTAGGTTAACAAAACATGACAAATTGTTACTTTTAAATGGTTTCAAATGATATTAAATTTATGATTGCAGTTTCACAAAATCTTAATGCAATCTAAAGGCAAATTAACTATCTAGTAATAATCATTATATACTTATTAATGAAACATATTCCACTGTTAATTCATTATTTTTTGTTTGCTTGACAGAATACAAACAGATGTGGAAGGTTCTTGCTCAACAAAAGGACAAACATATGGAAGTTTTGTTAAAATCAAATATAAAGCAATTCTATGATTTGCAACTGTAATTTTTTAACTGCTTTTCAAATATAAAATACCTGGAAGAGACAATTACTAAAACCTGTTAAAATATATATAAATAAAGCTCAAATTAAGTATAAATACTTCTATATGAAGACGGATTAAAAATTAACTAAATTATCTTCTCTATAGTGAAATAAAAATCAAATTTAACCCTTCCCTGGTGTAGACGTGTGTATATGTATATATATATATATATATATATATATATATATATATATATATATATATATATACATACACACACACACACACACACACTGAAAGTGTCAGTTTCAGACAGGGATGAATAAACATGTCCAAAACATAACATTCAGAAACTAGCTACAGACGTGTTCATACATCATATGATATCATAGGCATAACCACTTCCTACATATGCCAGGTTCAGAGACAATTTCAATTTCCATATAATTACTAAAGAGCATACAAAATTTACAGTTATCTTATTTAAAAACTTTCTATTGAGAACTATTGTTTAATAACTACGTTCTTTTTAAATTTTGTTAACCTATTATTTTCTTGGGCACTTGCTTTGGTTTACCAGCTCTAGTGATTATTCAATAGCAAATATAACTTGGATTCTGTGTGTGTGTGTGTGTATATATATATATATATATACTTTGAATCTTGGAAAGAAGTGTCATAAAATAAAGTTAGAAATTATTTAATTTCAGTGAAAAAGAAAAAAAGTGTTCTAAAGATTCTATTTTAAATAAAACTAATTAATGAGTTAACATATCTCCATCATGGAAATTCCAACACAATGACCGAAAGATTGAAAAACACTTTACTTCTGAAAATTCAAGATTATGATTTGTCAACTTGGAATTTTTTTTTTCACTAACATTGTTTTATTTCTTTTATAATCATTTTTTTTTTAACCTTTTTTCTTTAAACCTGAAACAATTATGTTTTTCAGAGTGTTTTCAATATTTATTCATTTAAACAAAATATGAAAATTATTTTCTATTAAACTATTCTCACAAATAGATTTATGAAAATAACACATGCATAGTAATTAGTAATCAATATAGGTAGATATATTAAAAAGAACTGAACTATAATTATATAAAATGTTATATTTCAATTACTTACATTGCACTACAAATTTTTTCAATTTGTTCTGAATAGAACTAACTGCAATGAATATAAATTTTATACAGAATTCATTTTCAGAAGAGAAATAGTGAACTAAGAAAATTAGACATTTTAATAGGTATTCCAAACTGAACTTTTTTCAATATATCTAAAAACCTTTAATACAGGAATAGATATTGGAAAACCATAAAAAGGGCATCAAATTTATCTATGTAGCTCAATTAGAAACAAAGTTTTAACCATTCAAAGTTCATAAAAACTTTGAATTTTCAACTTGTGCTATTGGACAAAAAGCCAATTTTAACAGTTTATGATGATGCAGGCTTCAGACAAGTTAAAATCATGATAAATGTAATGTCATATATGTAGTCTTGAAGTAAAAGAAAGATAATGCTAATGGAATCAATAAATTTCATCTCAACAGTTAATGTCTTGCAACTACTTCTTATACTTCATAGCAAAACAGAGATGAAAGCTATTTTTTCAGTATTACAATTATAAAAACTATATTTACACCAGATAATTTCAATTGTAATTTCAAGAACTAATTTAAAACAAATTTAAATTGACTGGAAGTTTTTTTCTTTTTTTTTTTTAAGGTATTTGCAAGTTTGACAGCTTGATGACAGATTGATATTTTATGTTGCTCTATGGGGACTTTAAGCATTAAAAAAGTAAATGAATTAATGTGAGCACCTTTTATATATAAAATTTTTAAATACTCAGTAATCTAATGCTTTATCGAAGTTTAAATATTTTGGGCTGTAAATTTACTGTGGTTGGCTATATATATATAGAAAATTGGTACATTTATATACATAAAAAAAACTTCAAAATTATTTTTAGAATAATGGCATTTGATGATTTGTACTACACTTCTCAATTTATGATTAGTAAATAGAGGTTTCACTTTAATAATAATAATAATAATAATTATATCTAAAGAGGTTAAATACATACAGAATTTTAAAAGATTAAAAAATATTTAAAATTTAATGTTATTCTAATTAAAAAAAATTTTTATTTTTAAGACAGTGTTGTTAATATATCTTATTTATGAAAGCTTTTCTAATTAAATAATGTTTTAGTTAGTATGCAATTTTTATTTTATGATTCAGAGCAAATTTTCAGTAAATGAGTAACTGTTTGAAAGAAGAAAAAAAAAAAAAAAAAATTGATAATTTAAATTCTCCAAAGAGACCTGCTTTTAAATATGAAAGTCAAAATTTAATTTTTTGAAATTTCATTAAGTGTGTGTGTGTGTGTGTGTGTGTGTGTGTGTGTGTGGGGGGGTAACAGGTGTAAAAAGAAAATATTTCTACCAAAGTTTTCTAAAAAAAAGTTTCAAAAATAATTTCATTCATTTTCAAATAAGTCCTGAAAGTTTCATTAAAACCCGACAATTATTTGATTTGCAAAAATTTTCAAATCAAAAATTTCCTATACTACTAATCTTTGCTGCCCCCAAAGGCAAGAAAAACACTTTTTCATCATGCTATTATTGGCAGTACCTCATAAAAGCATTTTTAAAGATTTTCTAGTAATGTCTGGTGTTCCTGTTTTAAGGAGTTCTGCTTTTATTAAAATTAAGTGTCACAAAAATTAATTTCTCAAAATTTCTTAAAATTAAATAAGTGTGTGTGTGTGTGTGTGGGGGGGGGGTTGTAACAAATATAAAAGAAAATAAAATATTTTTACCAAAACTTTCTATAAAAGAAACATTTCTAAAATAATTTCATTCATTTGTGAATAAGTCCTGAAAGTTTCATAAAAATCTGACAAGTTTTTGCAATATCGATGTTTTTCATAAAAAAAGACACTAAAAAATTCCCCATACAAATTTGTGGTCACCTGCTGATGCAGGAAAACATTTTGAAGACATGCAAGGATTAAAAAATATAATAATAATAAAAAAAAGAAAAAACTCCTTTGGTCATTCCTCTTCTTAACAAAGATTTTGATAAAACTTTTAATAAAACAACAAAGTTTTATCAAAATCTTTGTTATTTTTTTTTATTATATTTGGGGAATTTTTTTTATCATGCATGCTCATTTTTTTTTTTTCTTTCCAACTAATGTTTGGGAGGTATCTAAATGACCATTAAAAAAGTTCTACCTTAATTTTTGTATGGACAAATGAGCAAAATTTAAAGAACTAAAAGATACCCCTAGCTTATGTTTCTTATTTCAGATATCTTTAAGAAAATAAAAAAAGCTGAGTCAACCAATGGCAATTTGAGCTGACAGTTTTTACTCTTTCTCTTTTAGAGACGAAATAAGTCAGCTAGAATTCATTTTTAAAAAAATAATTGTTTTATTATATAGTTTTAAAATCAATCATTAAAGAAATTTTTAACATGTAGGTTTAGTTGGTGATGTCTATTTCAATGCTGTGGACTAGATTGTTTTGCACAAAATGAAAGCAGTATATCCACTTTTTGATTTGTGTGCCTAGAGTTGTATGGGCACAGAAATAAGAAACCAATTGATTATTAAAAGATGAGACCTAAGTGTAATGCTAAATTGAACTCCTATTTTCTGTATAAGGTTAATTAAATAGATGTCTGAAAATAGAAATTCTATCTGACAATTTCTTACCCAGAAATCAAATTTATGAACCTTTTTCTTTTCTATTAAAAAAAAAAAAAATACCTGAGTAAATAAAATAAATACTTTGTTTACATTTTCAGTAATGGACACCAGTTGCCATAGATAGGCTTACTAAAACAGTTTGGTGCTACATCTGTCTATAACTAGAATAAAATCCAATGATAATTAACCTACCAAATTTAGGCACTTTAAATCTTTTGTGAATGATTTGATTTAATGGGTTTAATGAAAGGCATATCAACTTATCTAGGGATTACTTAATGTGAAAAAAAATTGAATTTATTAAACCTAAAACAAAGTAGTGGTTGAGTTAAGCTGCTTTATGATGCCACAATAGATTTATAATTTTGTGTAGAGATTTGTTACCCTCAGGAAAGATAGGATATCTCAAATACAGTATAAATGATCCGACAGGTTATGCATTCAGATTGTTCCTCTTGATAAAAATGAAATACAATTTCTAAGTTTGTTATGACCAATATGTAAATCGGAACAAAATGATTTACTCTTTACAAAATTTTGTAAAACCTGGTTGTCATTCTCCCAGAATTGGTTCTCCTAAATAAAGTTTTTTATTTTATTTATTTATGCATTATGATTTACAGTCATTTACAGAAAATTAATTTAATTTTTGAAGTTGTTAATATTTAAACTAAGTGGCTGAATCAACTGTCATTACCCATAATTTTAATGTGGCTTTGAGTCTAGCAAAATGTTTTTGGAATGTCCAATAAAGTAGGATTTATTCAAAATTTAGCCATAAGAGTATTTTCTCGTTTCCTATTTTCATTGGGTAGTAGAACTGAAACTGAATCCGAGAAGGTAATGGATCCTTCAGTATAACTCTCAGCAATTATATCATGTGCTAAGTCTATTGCACTAGTTTCAATGCTAAAGATAAATGCTTCATCTGGGAGACATTTCTTAACAGCTGTATCATTAAAAACAGCTGTACATCCAACTCTGTTACTGTCCTTGGAGCCATTTGCAAAAATACAAGAATAGTCAGTATAACATTGTGGAACATTGCAGAGTTTCTCTTAAAAATTAATAGGATTACTGTTTTTGAATTTTCACTTAAGTTTAATATTACTTAAAGTTGTTTAATAGTCCAAATAGGATTATCAGATGAAATAAAAATCACGTATATCTGTGGACAACCACATATGCCAGTTGTAGAGCCTTGTTATATTTTGATTTTAGATAATTTTAGTTGTTCCTTTGTTAAAAATGATCCTTAAGAATTTATATATTTCTATTTCTTTACATACAAGAACAGCAACCATTGCTTATTTTTCTCATACAATAGAAGAGCATACATTTTTTTTTGAGAAATTAAAATCATTTTTGGTGTCCTCTGATTTAAGTCTATGATATTGCATGATGTATTTCTTCTCTAACAAATGAGAAAAACATAAGCACAGGGTTTCTACTTTTTACAAGGTTATTAATTCTTAATCTAAATAAAGTAACAAATAGGATACTTCCTTGTAAAATTCTTTCCTACTGATGGCGAGAGAGAGAGAGAGATGAATGGAGGGATAGAGAGAGAGAGATGAATGGAGGGATAGAGAGAGAGAGATGAATGGAGGGATAGAGAGAGAGAGATGAATGGAGGGATAGAGAGAGAGAGATGAATGGAGGGATAGAGAGAGAGAGATGAATGGAGGGATAGAGAGAGAGAGAGATGAATGGAGGGATAGAGAGAGAGAGAGATGAATGGAGGGATAGAGAGAGAGAGATGAATGGAGGGATAGAGAGAGAGAGATGAATGGAGGGATAGAGAGAGAGAGATGAATGGCGAGAGAGAGAGAGAGAGATGAATGGCGAGAGAGAGAGAGAGAGATGAATGGCGAGAGAGAGAGAGAGAGATGAATGGCGAGAGAGAGAGAGAGAGATGAATGGCGAGAGAGAGAGAGAGAGATGAATGGCGAGAGAGAGAGAGAGAGATGAATGGCGAGAGAGAGAGAGAGAGATGAATGGCGAGAGAGAGAGAGAGAGATGAATGGAGGGATGGCGAGAGAGAGAGAGAGATGAATGGAGGGATGGCGAGAGAGAGAGAGAGATGAATGGAGGGATGGCGAGAGAGAGAGAGACACACACACAGAGGGATGGCGAGAGAGAGAGAGACACACACACAGAGGGATGGCGAGAGAGAGAGAGACACACACACAGAGGGATGGCGAGAGAGAGAGAGACACACACACAGAGGGATGGCGAGAGAGAGAGAGACACACACACAGAGGGATGGCGAGAGAGAGAGAGACACACACACAGAGGGATGGCGAGAGAGAGAGAGACACACACACAGAGGGATGGCGAGAGAGAGAGAGACACACACACAGAGGGATGGCGAGAGAGAGAGAGACACACACACAGAGGGATGGCGAGAGAGAGAGAGACACACACACAGAGGGATGGCGAGAGAGAGAGAGACACACACACAGAGGGATGGCGAGAGAGAGAGAGACACACACACAGAGGGATGGCGAGAGAGAGAGAGACACACACACAGAGGGATGGCGAGAGAGAGAGAGACACACACACACAGAGGGATGGCGAGAGAGAGAGAGACACACACACACAGAGGGATGGCGAGAGAGAGAGAGACACACACAGAGGGATGGCGAGAGAAAGAGAGACACACACACACAGAGGGATGGCGAGAGAGAGAGAGACACACACACAGAGGGATGGCGAGAGAGAGAGAGACACACACACAGAGGGATGGCGAGAGAGAGAGACACACACACAGAGGGATGGCGAGAGAGAGAGACACACACACACAGAGGGATGGCGAGAGAGAGAGAGACACACACACACAGAGGGATGGCGAGAGAGAGACACACACACAGAGGGATGGCGAGAGAGAGAGAGACACACACACAGAGGGATGGCGAGAGAGAGAGAGACACACACACAGAGGGATGGCGAGAGAGAGAGAGACACACACACAGAGGGATGGCGAGAGAGAGAGAGACACACACACAGAGGGATGGCGAGAGAGAGAGAGACACACACACACAGAGGGATGGCGAGAGAGAGAGAGACACACACACACAGAGGGATGGCGAGAGAGAGAGAGACACACACAGAGGGATGGCGAGAGAAAGAGAGACACACACACACAGAGGGATGGCGAGAGAGAGAGAGACACACACACAGAGGGATGGCGAGAGAGAGAGAGACACACACACAGAGGGATGGCGAGAGAGAGAGACACACACACAGAGGGATGGCGAGAGAGAGAGACACACACACACAGAGGGATGGCGAGAGAGAGAGAGACACACACACACAGAGGGATGGCGAGAGAGAGACACACACACAGAGGGATGGCGAGAGAGAGAGAGACACACACACAGAGGGATGGCGAGAGAGAGAGAGAGAGACACACAGAGGGATGGCGAGAGAGAGAGAGAGACACATGGAGGGATGGCGTGAGAGAGAGAGACACACACACACGGAGGGATGGCGAGAGAGAGAGAGACACACGGAGGGATGGTGAGAGAGAGACATGGATGGATGGCGAGAGAAGGGGAGAGTGAGAGAGAAAATTCTGCAGACATTTGAATAATAACTGATTAAAATTTAGTAATCTATCCTCATGCTAAGATCATGTAAATCTCTCAGAATAATTTATTCCTATATTGTGTTGCAGGCTTCCTTCATATTAAAATAAAAATATTGCAGTCAAGACTTCTCTTTTCTCATAGTTTTTGTACACTCATCCTGAAATCAGGGCCCATTACATTTTAATGTTTTAGTAAATATTCCTCAGCAAAAGAAATTAAAGTTTCTGAATTGCCATTTTGTATCAATTTTTAATTGCACTTTATTCTAAATTTACCCCAGTTTGCTCCGATTAATTTCCAGTGAGGTAGATTTTCATCATAAAGTTCTATGTTTTCTAATATTAGTGGAAAGCAATCACTACTACAGGAGTCATCATGTACTTACCAGCTGTAGATGTAAAATGAAAGATTACAAAGACTGATCAATAACTGAGTATGTACCAAAAGCTTGATAAGACCAGTATTTTTTATTGAAAAGACAAATTATTAACATTTTCCAAAATTCTGCCTTTTTGGTTCGTCTTCTTACATTCCCAGATTCTTATGACTTCAAATCACTGTTGTGATAATCTATTAAATTCATTTTCCTTTATACTCATGTGGCAAAACATGTGAAATATTAACAGTTCTTTGTAACATTTTTAACAAGAATCATTTAAAAAATTGCGTCTAGATTAATCTTATTCCACAATATATCCTTCCAAATTAGGAAACTGTTTTCATTTTCATGTATATAGTTAGACTATTCAAAGTTTCTAAAGTTGATATCATTCTGTTTTTAGAAAATCTCTTGTAGACAAAAAAAAAAAAGAATTAAAAAAGATTAATAAAAAAATAAAAAAGATTAATAAAAAAAGTGATTTGTTATTATTTGGCTTTAATTCATAATAATTCTACTGAATAATTTCATTAACTATAATTAAACAGGAAAGTTATTTTGATTAAATTGTATGTGTTTTGGAGATTATTTTGGGCCTCAATCTATTCTAATGGCTTAAAACAATTTTTCTTTTCAAAGAGTCTGAAATTTATAGGCTCAAAGTTAAAATAGATCATTGACATGATTTGATTTAAGATCTCTGCTTAGGAGGACCATGTCTATTTAGAAACCTTTCCCTTGAATGTAGAAGATGCATCTTGTAGAGACAGGTAGTAAAGTTAGAGACCCTTGTAGTTTTTTCTTGGAAGTCTGTTTCGTTAGATTCCTGAGTGTCTTGAGAATGGGTTCCCAGTTGGAAAGATGGTGGGTTTTTTTTGCAAGTACATTCTATAGAATTTGCTGGTTTCTATTGAAGAGATTGATCCACATTTTGTCACAGACCTCATGAACCAAGTAGAACTGGCTGTTCACAGAGTTTTAATTTTGATAAGCTATCTAAAAATGTATTACATATTTGGCATTTGTGAATGTTGGAGTTTGATTTTTTTTGTTATATTTGAATAGGAAGATGTAGAGAAAGTGGCTCCAATGGGCTTGATTATTTCTGAAACTGAAATGTTACAGGTGTATTTGATTCTCCAGATTTTCTTTTCCCTTCTGAAAACTTTGCAACCCAAATGATTTCCTTTGCATTAACAGATTTGAATTGTTGTTCATAGTTGAGCCAGTCTCACTGTATATTTTTTATATTGAGCACTTAGTGAATCAGACTTTATATCCAAACATTTGGAGGTTGAAGCAGCAAAATAGATTGTGGATGTATGCTGCTACTTTGGAATAATCAATTTTTGATTTTCTTCAGATTAAAGTTTTGGGGTGTTAAATATGAATGGAAATTATTCTAATATCTGATATATTTCTTTTAACTTTGTTTTTTATTTTGTTGAGGGTACAGAAAAAATTTCAAACTCTTTACTCAACCTCGGGATAAATTTAGAAATTGTTGAAGTGAGCTTTGATCTTTAAGTTGAAGAATGAGGTCATATTCAAGAGTGTTTCTGAACAGGTCTCTTTTATAACTTCAATTAATAAGGTGTCATTCTTTTTAGTTTACTTATTTTATATTAGCAGCTATTCTTGAAGATAAAACATTTTCAATCACAAATAAAGATAATTTTGTTAAGAATGTTTCCTTGATTGTCTCAAAAACAGGATGGTAGGCTTGTATGTAAAGTAATAAAAAAAAGAAAAGAAAAAGTACTTGCCGTTTTTTTTCATGTCATGTGGGAAGAAGTGATCACTGATATGCAAATGAGTGTGTCATGTGCCAAAAAAGTGGTGGGGGTATTGCTTTTGACCAATGCATGTGCATTGTATACACATACCAATCGTAGCTGAAACAGCAGTGATGAAACAGTGGGGTCAAAGCAGCTCATTCAGGGTTATCTGCTTTATGACTTTAAGGTGGTCTTGTTTGTGACCACATCAAGTTACTGAATATGTCAAGCCTTTGGACTGTGAGTGAATGCACTACCAGGTATTGGTTCCAGAAGTTCAGGTTGGATCTATCCCTTTGTGATGAACTCTGCAGTGGCCAGCCACAGGTCCTGGATGACGAGGCTCTGAAGGCAGCCATAAAGGAGGACAACAGCCAAACCTGTGGTGAGCTTGTTGAAGGTTTCCAGGTTTCTGATGAAACAGACTTCACCTGCACTGTATCTTTGAGCAAGTGGGTATTCCACACACTATCAAATGCCAACAAACAAGTGACAACCTGTTTCTTGTTGCTTTCTCAGTACTGCAACATACCTATATATTATAGAGTGCTCACCAGTGACAAAAAGTAGGCCTGTATGATACTCCCAAGCATGCCAGACATTGGTTGTCACCATGAGACCCTGTACCTCACACCACAAGAATACCTCTATATCAATGCAAGATCATGCTCTATATCTGATTGACTAGTTGACAAATGGTGTACTATGGGATGCTATCAATAGGTTAAATTATCACTGCAGATCTGTACCCACAGCAGTTGGAACATATACAATAGGCATTGAAGCAAGAGCCAGCTTTGATTAATTGCTATTCCTCCATGACAATGTCATGCCTCATGTGGCACAGGTGGCCATGGATACAATACAGCAACTAGGCTGGAAGACACTATGCTACCCACCTTACTCCTCAAACTTTGAGCCAAGAGATTACCACCTCTTCCATTTCCTGGACAACCACTTTCATCAGAAATCCTTTACAAATGAAGCATGCACTCAGACTTCTTTGTGTCCAAGGTACCCGATTTTTACTGCCAGGACATTACACAGCTGGAGGCACATTGGCAAAAGGTTCTGAATACTGATAGGGATTACTTTGAGATCTAACAGTATGTCAAATTTGCTGTATGCCATTTTTTTTAATAAATAAAAAACAAGAGCATTTACCTTGTACTGTGTTTTTATGGGCAATCACTGATGTATTTTAGAATATTAAAGAATATTGATTAATTGTGCTCCCCACTATGTTCATTTCTGAAATGAGCCGTAAGCACTCATAAGCTTCATGATTATCTACTCAAGCAAAGGAAATGCAACAATGTCACATCTCTTTACTCTTTTTTTAGTTTTTGAGGGGCAGAATCAAACAACACATTTTAAATAAAACTATGAAACCTTGATTTAGGGATTGGCATGACCAGCAAACAGTGGATCAAGCACCTGTCCAAAGACCCATCTAGTCCACATAAAATCCAAAGTGGTATGTAGGCCATGATTATATATTATATATTTCTGACAGTCAAACACCAGGGTCCCATCCTCAGCCATTCACAAATTACTCATTTTCAGAAGGCCCTTCTACTCTGCAGGGGATACAGTTGTCAAATTCTAGGCCCCTAGTTCATGATGGTAATTTTTTTCAAATAAATTCTGATCCAATAAATCTGTACTTCAAAATTCATTTAGGCAATCTACAGGAATTACCTTCAAACTAACCTATGGGCAGATTTTCAGTTAGATTTTCTTAGATTAGAAAAAGATTTCCAAAACAGTTTTGACATTCATTTTTTTCATGATAAAGTTAAAAACTCCAAAACTAATGGGTTATTTTTCATAAAAATATTCATGTACTTAGAAGTTTTGTTACATAACTTAATTTATCCTTGAAATTTAATAATTAAAAACATTAAAGATTAAGGTTAAAAATTGCATTAAAAATTAAATAAAACTTGAGTCTTTGCCTAAATATGGAATTTTGCAATATCTCTCATCATAAAGTCTAAATATTTTCCATGTAATTTTATAAAGTCTATTAAAACTATCAGAATGTATTCAGTAATAAAGCACTGAAGAGCCAAATAATATTACCAGTGATATCTGCCATATGAAATTACAAGCAAATATTGATTGAAGAAAAGAAAATCATAAAATAATTTTTATGATTTTATTATTCTCTTCATGAAAATATGCCACTTATAGTTACAAAGAATTAGCTAGCAACCACAACAGGGTCAATCAATAGCAAATAAGAGTTTAAATTTATCATCTCAACAGATTTCTCTAGCCATTGGTACTTAACGTCTAAAAGATAAAGGAGTAATAAGGGTGAATTAGGTCACTTTATTAAAACCATTTATAAATATATTTTAAATACAAAGGTCCATTTTGATTTCTGAATTAAAAATCATGTGCTGAAAACTTTGTATTTCATGCCACTTCTCAGACTTGAGCAGCACAACCCAAAAAGTTACTAATGCTATTTAGTAAGAGGTGCTGAAAAGTTCTTGGCTGATTCACTTCCCAAAATCAGTATTTCAATGACCAAACATCAGAATACTGATTTTGGGAAGTGAGTTGGCTGAGAGCTTTTTAGCACCTCGCTCATATTAATTTTCTTATGAAGCCACATATAAAATTCTGCTACTTGTAAAGTATTTTTTTCTGCAAAGGCATCTCTTACACTTTATTGAGTTTCTTCTCATATGTAGAAGTTTGGAGAATTTACAAATTCAGAATGACACCATTTTAATTTGTATGGTTCATTTTTCAGTAATCTTTAACTTAATGAATTACTTATTTTTCTCAACTACTCTATTGATTGAAGGAGCTGTTAGGTATACAGAGTCGATGGGTAAATTGTCACCATTTTATATTTTTAATCACACTCATACTCATGTTCGTTTTTGATGACTGCACAGTATAGAAGGGTCAGTTTTCAATAATAAATTTGAGTTTTTTTCAGATTTTTTTTTTTTTAATTCTTTCAAAACTTTGTTAAACATTTTCATATAACATAACGTAGTTATTTCCTTAAATTTTTTTTACAAATCTTTGTAGGTATTTTCCTTATAAAACCCCCAAAATAAGAACAAAAACGTTTACATAAAAAAATAAAATAAAATAAAAGGGGGTTGTCAATTTTTTGAGTATATGTTGACTAGTTTATTTTTAAATATATAACTTTTCTAAGAAACTATGTTGCAAACAAGATGAAAGTCAGGTCACAGCTCGGTCATGGCCACTGAAATCCATTGCTAAAGTGGAAATGGAAAACAGACACTAGTTGATGTCAAAATTGGAGGGGAGAGAGACAAAGATCAAACCAATAATTCTAACAAATCAACTTCCTTTAGTCTTCACACAATTTACAAGTAAAAGATTCTAAACTTATAAGCTTGTTTTATGAATATGAAAGAGAAGTAAATGCTATCACATGCCTGACATACAATTTACAAATAAAGAAAAAACAATTCTCCAAAAAACACCATTCTATGAAATGACTGGCTTGTCTAAGGCTTTAAAAAAAAAAAAAATCCTCTAATAACATTAACTGTCAATGATTATTTTTTAATATTTTATTTATATTTTGTAATCTAAACCAGTTGTATGAATAAGCAACAAATTGCCAAGATGACTGAATCAAGTCAATATAGTGAATCAACATCAAAAGTTGGGCCTGCTCCTCTCAGAGTAGAGCAATTTCCTGATGACTTTTATACAGAAGAAAATGTTATTTTGCAAATTCTGTCTCCATAGTGTTGTCATAATCAAAGATCACATCAAATTAAAAACTCATTTGACAAAACGGTCTTCAAAAAAGTTGACTTAACTGAAACAGAAGACAATCATAACTTTGTTGAAAGAAGTACAAGATGATTTTGTCCTGGATTTTTTTTGAAAATGTGCACTTTGTCTGACATTCCCCTACACAAAATTGACAAAATGAAACCATTCATATTAAAACATTGTAAAGTGTCAATTGTGTTAGGCAACTTCATCTACCAAAATTGTTTGTTTGTCATTTTGCTGCCCTGAAAGCCAAGCTTGCTAATCAGTCAGCATCATAACAGATGAAACAACTGTCATGACCACAGCATTTGGAATGTAAATGCAAGCATTTATGGGGAGTCATTTCTCATTGAAGTTGTAACCTTGTGAGAATGCAATCATCAAACTGTAAGTCAGGCATACATCCGAGTTGTAACTCATGGAAATTGCATTTGAGGATATTATTGCCTTTGTAACAGATTTTGCAGCCTATTGCAAAAAAAGGCTCATAAGGAAGTGTTGTCAAATGTCTTTGTTAACAGCTGCCATGTATTGTTGAAATATTTTCACACTGGTCAGCATTTGATAATGTTACCTAGCTCACTACTTTCATCAAGTCAGTGTTTTTTTTTTAAAAAGCCTAGTCGCAAAAAAATGATACTTAAAATGGCTTGAAGATTCCTTGCCTAAGGAACAAGTGAAACTACTCCCTGTACCAGTGACAACCAGATGGAATTCTTGGTTTAATGTGACCAAATATCACTCATCCTTTGTACAGTTTTATGAAGGATTCTTTAAGCAAGAAAAGAGCCATGGCGTTGCAGTAGATAGGATTCTAGAATTAGTAGATGATGCTTGACTACATCATGTCTCTTACCATAATTTAATAGGTCCATTAAGAAACTTATTGGTTTACCAATGGGAAGCCCTCTCTCTGGATTCCTAGCATACATATTTCTAGAATTTCTTGAATCTGCACCTTTCAAATATATCATTCCTGGTGATACTTCTGTTACATTGATGACATTTTATTCATTTACCCACAAAAATATGATTTAAATTGATAGATTAAATAAAATAGAACCTACTATAAAATTTAGCCATGAACTTGAGTCTAATAATTCTTTACCTTTTTTAGACATACTGCTCATTAGAAATAATAACAAATTAGAATTCAAAGTATATCGTAAACCCACATGTAAAAACGACTATTTACACTTTTACTCTCACCATGATACTAACACTAAGAGGGGTATTATTATTGGATTCTACTTGAGGGCTCTTCGCATCTGTTCAGTAAAATATTTAGAAGAAGAATTCAGTTACATTGAGGATACCTTTGCAAATCATTCGTATCCAAGACAATTATTACTGAGCGCTCAAAATAAAGCTTTGAAAATTCATAAAATTCATTCATCAGCGCAAAAGGACACCTCGAATACTACTACTACTACAACTACGTCAGTGAAAGGCACACTTTCAGCTACCCCTGATAATTCTTTCGGTCGCATCTTTCTACCGAATAACCCTTTGACCGAACGTATCTCCAATAATTTAAATGCGCTAAAAATTAAAACTACTATATTACCTACTAAAACTATTCGCAGTTTATTAAATAACACCAGCAACCAACATATTACATCTGATGCTTGCATCTACCAAATCCCAATCAACAACTGTGATTTAAAATATGTGGGCGAAACGTGTAGGTCCGTAAAATCTCGTGTTTTGGAACATAAGCGAGATGTTCGCCTCGGTAATTTGAACAATGCTTTGTTTGTACACATGACTAAATATGATCATAATTTCGACTTTGATTCTGTGAAGGTTTTGAGATATATTCATAATAAAAATCTTAGACGGATTTATGAGGCAGGCATAATATCTCTCTCACGCACGGTAAATACTAGACCCGGCTTCTTCAATATTTCCCCTTTTCTGGCAAGATTAATGCTGGACAAACGTACTTATAAACTTTAGTTTCAAGTAAAATTCTTTCTTTTATAATAAACTATTTTTAGGAATATGGTTTTACAACATTGCCAATGTGACGCCGACGTGATCGCATTGCAAAACGGAACGCTGATCTTAAAATTCAGTTATTTTGTTTTGATTATTCTTATGTCTATCGTCTTTTTATGTTGACTTTAATATCATTTAATTATGTTTTAATAACTATGTCCTGAAGAAGGTCTACTAAACCGAAACGTCTGACGTCGACATTGAAATATTAAGACAGTAAACTTGCATATTCGGATTTTGTTTTTTCATATTTTTCCTCATATATATATATATATATATATATATATATATATATATATATATATATATGTGTGTGTGTGTGTTTGTAAAAGCAACCTGAACTTAAATTTCTTTTCTGAGGTGAGCAAATACAGAGCATTAGACTTTGGGACAAAGAAAGTTTACTTGCCAGATAATGAGAAAATATTAATTCAAATCAGAGCAAACAGTATCTATTACTGAATATACTAAGTTTTAGTTTCAATCTTTTAAAAATTCCAAAGTTTATGCATTCAGAAAACAGATTTTAAATTTACAAAAATATGATATTGTCATTTTAAAGAGTGTGTATGTGTACACAATGTGCTTGTTTAGAGATTTGTTCATCCTAAACTAATAACAATACTAATAATGCAGCAATCAGCAGGATACCTTGCGATGAGTAATGGTTATTGAATTAGTCCAAGAAAATCTGTACTCACTAGATGTTTCACATTTATAGTCTTGTGCTAAACTGATGTAAGCTTTGTAAATTTCTATATAATAATGCACTTCCTCTTAGCAGGTTTTTAAATTTTGAGAAAGTTAAAAATTCTAATTTCATGAAAAAAGGTTACATGTGCTACCTTTTTTCCCCACTTAGTAGAGAAAAAAAATTCAGTTTTTTTTTTTTGGAGTGTAATATTGAAATACTTGAATTTTTTGGAGTATAATATTGAAACCTAACATTTAGTAAATTAAAACAAGTAGATTATACAAGGATACAATTCTATGATGAGCTCCAAATAAATATAATTGTTTATAATTTTATTTAATGCACCATATCCATTCAGGAGGAGGGCAATCATAACTCTCCACAACTTCCTGTCTTTTGTTGCTCTAAGTAACTTTTGACCCTTTACTGTCCTTCTTTGCCTGTCCTGTTATCCATTCAGATAAACTTATTAAGTAGGTTACTTGCCAGCTCTTCTGCCATTTCTCTTGCCTTCAGTATTTCCTGTAAGTGTTAAATTCTCTTTCAATTTTCTTCCTGTGTCTACTATCAACAGAGTGCCATTTGTATTTCTTATGTTGTTATGATTAAGTTTGCAGAAAATATATCCTGATAGGTTTTCTAATTTTCTTAGAATCATCTTACTGCATAGGTTAAATGAATTTGGTAAGAAAATGCATCCTGGTCTTACTCTTTTTCTTGTATTTTTGTGCAGTCACTGAATTTGTTCTCTATCAACATGCAGGCTGTTTCCCTGTAATAGAGGTTATGGATTACTTGAATATCTTTTCCATGTAAATTGAGCTTTGTTAATATTTCAAGTCGGTCTTTGTGTCATAGCCTATTAAATATAGGTATAGGTCTTTTGTATTGTGTGTTCTAATAGCATTCAGATTATAAAGATATTTCTTTTTCCAGTGTCATGAACAAAGCTACTGTTCTTGCCTTATTTCTGGTCTAATTCTGCTAGATGCTTCATTAGAATCCTAATAAGTTTTGTGATACGGCCAGTTAAACAACCATGGCAATACATAAGTAAAAAAAATACTTTATATTTCTTTTAAATAACAGGTGAAAAAATATTTCAATAAGAATCTACATAATATCATTTGAAATCACTCATGTTGTCATGTTCCTCAGTAAAACTTACATAAGATGGGAAAATAGTTCTACAGAAGAATTTATGAAAAAAGTTAATTTCCAAACATTTGTTCACATTAAATAGGAGAATTATATACTTTTAATGGACTATTAATAGCTTTCGTGAAAAAATAAAGAAAAAAAACAAAAATCAAAAGTATTAGTAAAGTTGCTTTTGTTAAACTTATGCATCATTTCTCAAGTTCCTCCTTTCAGTTTCATTTCCCCAACCGATGGATTTTCCTCATTAAACTTCATTTGATTAATTATTAATTCTTTGTACAAAATAATGCATTCTTTAGGTTAAAAAAAAGTTAGAATTTTTGTAATGAGGAATTATTGTATGCCTTTCTGTTGGGATTCATCTTAGTTATCATATAATGTAGGGAAAAGAGACAGCTTAAATATAGATTAAAGCATTGGTTTTTCTGGTAGTTGTGAGTTCAATCCTTGGAACAAGTAGTAATGGAAAGTTATATACTCTAGTTCAGTGAAGAAATAGATGAACTACACAAAAATGTGAAGAAATAGACAAGCAAGACAAATGTGAATAAGTTTGGTGAATATTATCTAATGACATCTACTAAAAAGAGAAAGCAAACTGAAAACAATCTACCACCATGAAATTTGGTTCAAAATGTCAAGAAGGTTAGTGGTTAAAAGGGCCAAAATGTAAATATAGCAGCCAAGATGAGTATACTAGTCCAAAGGGAAAGGTTTAATATAAAAATAAAATGATTTTTATATTAATGAAGGATTTTGTCACATTAATATCCATAATTTTTTTTCTTTTGAAAATAGTTGTATATAGTTTGTAGATACAAGAAAACACATTATTAATATACCGTATTCACAGAACAATATTCATTTCATAAGTTATAGAAATATAATTGGCAAATCCCTTCTCTGCTGTTGATTTTCAATGGATTATTTAATGCCGACAAGATTTTTATTGCTGGTAATAATTTTTTTACAAAAAATGTATTGCTGGTACTAAAACATATTTTTTCACTTTAATAGTGTTTTGACCCCAGTTTGTGCATTAACTATTTGCCCATAGCTAGGACCCTAACAATTGCTACCATCCTGGGTCAGGGTGGATCTGGGAACACCAATAATTAAGGTGGTTCCACACTCCTCAAAACCTCTTGACATAGTCTGCAGCAGTTCCCACAGACTCTACTCCACTATAACCTTATAATAGAGCTTAAATACTGCATTGCATACCTTCTTTTTACTTCATTGTTGTTTTCTGTAATAATCAAGAATTTAACATCAAGCATTCTTTGAAAAATATTCCACTACCCAGTAGGTGCAATTATTGAATAAGATCAAATCCTTTCTAACTAGAATGAGGTGGAAAGCTCTATTTGTTTTAAACAAATATATTAATGGGCATAAAGATGACGCTGTATACCACCTTGTAACCAGAAGACACCCACCTACAATAGAGGAGTTATCAACTTTTGAAAAAGACCTTTTAGGTATCATGGACAACCTGCAATTTAAATGTACAAAAAGCAGCTTTCAAAAAGAATTATTGGTGAAAGTGGAAGAGATAAAAAAAACAAAAACTAAGAAAGTATTAATAATGGGCAATAAGACTAAAAATATATATTTAATGGACCCTGATTAATGGAAGATTGCAAATGAAGTCACCAATTTCTATAAGAAAGCCCCAAGTTCATACGTTAATTCTCTCGACAATGAAGCCAAGGAAATTTCTAATAAGATGTGTATTGGTAACAAAATTCATACTCTTTGCGAAAAAGAAGCATTCCTCACAGTGAAGGATCACAAAGAGGACTTCCACAGTTATCCTTCATTTCATCTCATTAACCCTACTAAGACGGATCTAGGTGTTATTAGCCGAGTCATTATTCAAAATAACTGCAATTCATTAAGGGTTGCCACGCAAGTCAACCAGTGGCAAGGTAGTAATGAGTGCATTACCTGGTTCAACAACATTAAAAATAAAAAAATAAAAACTTGGTCTTCATCAAATATGATATTTGCGATTTCTATCCTTCCATTACTGAGAAGGGCTTGGCTGAAGCATTGGATTATGCAAAGCAATTTGTTGATGTTAAACCCTAGCATTTCGAGGTCATTTTCCATTGCAGAAAGTCTGTATTGTTTTGTAGTGATGATCCATGGATAAAACTCTCACAATGATGGCTTCAATGTCCCCCAAGGGCCATTAAATGGTGCAGAGGTTTCCAAACTCATTGGAGTTCATATATATTAAGTAAATTAAACAAATTAGTCCATATGGACAACCATGGGCTATACAGGGACAACCATGGGCTATACAGGGACA